>JNEY01000827.1:45005-62174 GCA_020875895.1 Aphelenchus avenae
CCCCCCCCCCCTCCCCCTTGTTAGCATAACAAAAAATTTTTCGGTCATTTTTACCTAGTGTGAATTCCGGAATTTCATCGGGTTGCGTTTGCCAGTACGGGTGAACAAAAATTGGAAGCAGGGAAAGGTCATAAAAATGGCCCCCCGCAGGCGATACCAACGAAATTTTGGGTTATAATTGCTCATGACAAGCGAAAATTTCGTGCGGACGGACGGTCGAACAACAAGTGCTTGCGACATTCATAGCTTCGCTGCTTCTAAGCGGTTGCTCTTTTGCGGATCTATCTGGGACAATTTGTTGCGAAAGCATTCTTTTAAATGACCCGGCATTCTGACTGAAAATGCAAAAGAGTCGATTCAAGTGTGCAACGGCTCGGAGGCCGCTCTGAAAGCACATTTTTGTCTGATTATGTACGGTACAGACTTGGCTTCTTAAGCCCATGCATTGAGCTCTAGAGAAAATCTCAAGGGTCCGCCGCTGCCACTTCTGTTCGTGTTTCAGCAATAATAGCGCGGAAATTTGTATAAGTATTTTGCGCGTCGGTAAGAAGACTCCCTTGATTTGCCGAAATCGATGACGGCTTCGTATTTGCGTGGGAAACAGAACGCCACAGTTCTGAAAAACGCTAAGTTCATTCGAGTTGCGTAACTTACGTAAATGGTACGTTTGCTGACATAATAATTTCCGGCTAATATCAAACGATAAAATTCCTTGATCAGCCGAAAGAGAGAGGTGGACCGACACCGTCGTTAAACTTAAGGAAAACTTTGTGACTTGTTAAGCTGACGACCTATGCTCCGTTCAGGTCGTGAACTGTGTCATATTTTTCCACGCGCAGCGCAAACTCTTTCCGCTTACAAAGTGCTTATGATTCGTAATCTTTTTCTTTCAACAACAACTGATGACCGTCAGCTTTCAGATGCCTCGAAGATACAACAACGAGCAATAGAAGCACACCTCGACCTAAGCGCTGCGGCTACTCTCTAACGTGCAACTACTTCAAGCTGCGCTGCGACCACTGCCATCGCGGCGTCCACCTTGCCTGTCCAGAGCTGACCGAGCTGAAGGTGGAAGACCGGCCCACCGTCTACGTATGCGCAACCTGCAAGAAGAGCGGCGTCGAAGAGGCCCGAGTGGCGGAGATGCGAGCGGCGGAGGGAGAGCAGTGTAAGTTAACTGATGCAGATCGTGAGAGCCCTACAGACCATTGATGTAGATGTTCTGAAACGTAACTAGTAAGCCTTCTCCTAATACGCCGTTAAAACATAGTGGGGACGTTGCTGCGTTTTCGTTCTATTTTGCATTTTGAAATTTGTAGGGCTATCCGACAGATTGTGGTCTCAAACCTAGCGAAATATACAGAATTTTTGGCATTCGTCAGCCATAGCTCTTCCATGAAACCCAAAAAGTCATCCCAAAATGCGGAACATATATTTTGCAGGAGCACAGGAGCTCATAGATTTTAAAGGTAGGGTTTTTTTCAGCCGATAAGGCTACATTGGCTCAAAGCCAACGAAGCTCCATATACTACAGAAGTCGGAGAAGAACTGGAATTTTTTGAAGGACCATCCCGAGAGGTTTTTGATTTCGCATGGGCTTGTTAAGTTTTCTCCTCTGCGACTATACTCGCGATTTACAGTGTCTGTGATCTTCCGGGGCACATGCAAGTACAACGGATGGACAAGTGGTACTGCGAGCGATGCCTGAAGAACAACCCCCAGCTGCAAATCACATTCAAGGACGACCACGGCACTGGAGAAGTCGGCAATTTGACGGCTACGGCCCCGCCGGGATCCTGCAGCGGTACGTTCCGATTCGATTTCGTCGGCACCTAGCTCTTTTGGCGGTTTGTGACTTCATAACGTTTCTATAAGGACACTTTAGCTCGCTTGGAAACATAGTGGATGATGTTACGATAGAAGAATAGCTTCGTAACTACAGGCCTGTCCCTGCTTAATTCTGTCGGTTTCAGGTCCGCCCGCCTCGGTCCCACCAGTGCGGCGAAAAAGACCTACCACAATCATAGGGAAACTTACCAGACTGACGAAAGGAGGGCTCTGAACGGCCGTTCAGCGCACACCGAACCGCAAGCCGAGGTAGCGGTCGCGCAAACCGAGCAACCGCCGCCAAACGAAGCATCGGCAAACGCCAATCCGATGGTCGAAGAGCACGCAGCGGTAGCCCAAGGACCCACAGTGGCGGCGCTGTTGGAGCAGCTGAAGCAGGCAGCGGCCCGGAACAAGCAACTTGAAGAAGAGAACACGGCACTTCTCCGCGAGAAAACCGCAGCGACGGCTGCGAAAGAAGGCCTGCAGACGGCGTGGAGCGAGGCAAAGACCGAAGCCGCTGCCAAGCGGCAGAAGCGAATCGCGGCGGAAGAGGGCCTGAAGAAGGCAGGAGAGGGATCGAAGAAGGCGGAAGAGGGCCTGAAGAAGGCGTTGGACGACACGAAAGCCGAAGCCGCTACCGAGCACGAGAAGCGAATCGCGGCTAAAGAAGAGGTAAGCAATGGCGTAGCGACTTAGCTGTGGGAACCTGTGATTACTCTCCCCACCGCCGGGCCGAAAGCACGAATGTGCAACGACTACCCAAAGGCGTTTTCGATGGCGTAAAAATGTTAAAATTTGGCATTACGCATCCTACTTTAAGAGCTTCGGATAAGTTCTTAATTGTTTCGGGCGGGAATTGCAATTTCCCGATTTACTTGACATTTTCAGGTGACCGAGAAGAGTGGCCTGATAGCTCACCTGACGTCAAAGCTCGTGGACGCTGGAATACTGTGAGCCGTCCGCGACGTATCGTATGCGCACACTTATGTTACATACATGTTGTTATGTTTCTTCGAAGAATAAAAAAAAACTTTTGTGCCAAATGGATATGCCAGAGAACAAGCCAGATAAAACAAACGTGGACAACAAGTGCAGCTTGTGCAAACACGACACTCATAAGTTAGGGAAACATATATGAAACGAAATCAGTAGACCCATAATGAGGCACAGGGCAGGGATGGGCGGGTCCCGGTCCCGAAGTCCCGGTGGTTTTGGTCCCGGTCCCGGTCCCGAAGTCCCGGTGGTTTTGGTCCCGGTCCCGGTCGTCAAAAAAATCCCGCCCATAACAGCTTTTATGACTAGGTATTTTTGCATTTTCGGGACAAAACGCGAACCATTTTTGTTCGATGTCGCCCATTGCTGCCAACTTTTCCACTTCATTTTTTACCATTTTTGTCAGTTTTCCCTTACTTTGCATAATTTAGATTGATTTCGGCTATTTCTTGTAAAAGTGGGGTAGCGTAAAAAAACTATTACAAAATCTCGTTTCGAAACCATTGAAGACCTGACTTTAGCGCAATTTTGCATACCGAATGTTGCTCCGGTGGCGCCTGCGGCGATGTTTTGCTGCATTGAGAATGTGTCCACTAGGGCCTGAGTGCTCGCCGCTAGGCGCTGCTAGAGCAAATTTTCAGTAAATTAGTAAAAAAATTTCATCTAAAATCTCGTTCATATTGCCTGAATCGAGCCATTTTTCCTTCATTATGCTTCAATTTCTGTTTTCAAGTGACACCTGAGCTAGCTTGAACGTTGCTTTTATCGTAGATGCAAACCGCCTTCCGCAGGGCCGACCAACCCCGGAAATTACCGTATGTCCCGGTCCCGATCCCGGAGTCCCGGTGATTTTGGTCCCGGTCCCGTTCGTCAGAAAAGTTCCGCCCATCCCTGGCACAGGATAGGTATTTTGCTCTAGAAAGCAACGAAAGCAATCATGTTTTGGCAGCGAATGTAGTCGGGGGTGACTAGTGCATTCCACGCAGCGGCTTAAAGGTCAGACGGATCGTTAAGGCCACAGAAAACTTCTCTTCTTCCTTGAGCGTGATGTTGAGACAAGCCTGACACCTGAAACATGTTTAAGACTTCCGTGGCCAGTTTGTTGTTTCCTTCGTCAGCCGCGTCGATGCTAGTGTACTCTTTTGCATCGCCTGTCGCAACTTTCGTTTAGCACTTTCTTTATTTGAGGGTACGCCTTCTTCTGCTTGCTGTTCATTGTTTTTCTCAGGTTCTTCGGCCTCCTTTAGGACATCCTCTTTGGTCAGAATGTCTTCGATGTCATCGCTTCCATCGTCATTGCAAGCCGGCATATTGGGGAAGTTCTGCGAGGCTTTTACCTTGTTCGACCAGAAGCCGGTTCAAACAAATGTATGCCAACCGCTGCGATTCTTCCTTCGTGTGATTTCTCTGGAAGCCTTCGGACAAAACTATCTTGAAACTTATCCAAAAGCTCTTCCGGTTTGGCTCGACTGCATTAAGTAAGGATTGTGACAAACAGCAGACAGTATTGTTTCGGAAACGTAAAGCGATGCTTCCTCCATGTAGTTTACCCATTTTTGATCATCTCTGATGAGCCCGATTTCTAGGCGAGCTCGCGCGTATGTGTCGTACGTAACGCCGTCCACTGTCCGTAGATCTTTGTAACATGTGGGGCTTTCGACATGCAGTAGTAGCAAACGCAAATGGTACAGTTCAGTCTGCGAAGGGCTAAAGGAGTACATCCTTCCGAGGGGTGTTGAAGTGACCCTTTCGATCAGCCAAGTAGTTTGCTTCCTTGCTTTCGTGCCACGTATGTTTTCTTGGCATGTCTGGGTACTTAATTTTCTCTTCCGATGAGCTTCGCAGTACTTAAAAACGCTAGGAAATTAAACAGAACTGAACTTGGTCAATTTTATTATAGGGGACAAGTCGGTCGATTTGACGAAACGGGAAAAAGACGCATAAGAAGAAGAGAGGAGGAAGTCCACATCAACTGGTAGCTTAGTGATCCAAGAAGCAACCTTCGGGAAGAGCGGGCGACGTCGGTGAGCTGTCTTACAGCGGGGAACAATGACTTCGGGAGCCGTTCCTCGCAGGGATCTTAAACCCCCTCCCCCCTTGATCAAGGGGTACCCCCTGAATTTGGCCTTTTGCTCCTGATTTTTACGAGCAAATTCAGGGGGTATAGGGTCATATTTTTGCAGAGTAGTACTGACTTTTTTCGTGTATAAAGCTCATTGTTCCACTGAAATAAGTGTCGCAGATTTCTGCGAGAAATCAGCTGGATGCAAGCGGAAGGAAGCAAGCGAGAATAAGACAGCCGCGAACGTTGGCTCTGTGGCAAAGTGGAAGACAACCAGCGTCCAAGAAATGATCACCAGTGAATTTAGGTAAGTGTTCAAACCCCGCGCTCAGCCACCGCGGGAGCCTCAAACGTTTTCCGGAAGATGGGTCGCGACAGCTTTTCGGACAATAAGTCGTTGGCGGGCTAAAACGCAATTTCCTTCGGAAATCACGTTTTATTTGTAAAAATTCCGCCTGCAACGGCGGAATTTTTCAGGCGAAGCTTTCCTGGCGGAAAGCTCAAAGAGGCATTTGAAAGGTGCTTTTTGGAGCGCCAGTAAATCTTGAAATGCCTGGAAAACAAAGGGAATGTCCAGAAATTATGTTAGCTAACAAGGGGGGGGTCAGCGATTTGTTAACCATTGTTAACATAGGGGGGAGGGCAATTCTTTGGGGCCGTGTCCGGGACATGATCGTAACCCGCTGTTGCTGAGCTTGTCGGCGCCTGCGGCGGGCATTTTTTTCACCGCCTGCTGTTAACGTTAACACCCCCTTGACCCCCCCCCTGTTAACAACAGTTAACAAATCGCTGACCCCCCCCCATGTTATGCTAACATAATTTCTGGACACACCCTAGTAGACAAATGGTACTTTTTGGCGATAATGTGCGCAGAAGGAAGCCTAAATTATGCAGAAGGAAGCCTAAATGTAGTAGGCCTAAATTATGCACACGTTTCAAAATTTTTGACGTCTACGAGATCATGGTCCGAATTATGCCGTCTCCATCGCGAATGCGCGTTAGTGCATACCTAGACCAGCGTTACAAGACAGCTGCATAAACGGTTGGTATGAAGACCCGTATCTGTGCAGAAATTTACCGGCGGCCAGTAAGATCAGACTCAGCTCGGAGGGGCAGATATGCTGACGCTTAATAACAGCGAATACTGAATCCGACAGATAAACTCTGTAATCTGCATCTGAATGAAGGCAAGTTCCACGGTACCGGAAGCCACGGCATACAGCTCCAGGAAAGGGTACCACTACTAAAAGTCAAGCTGTGGTCAACACGTTCAACGCAACGTTCTATGCAGTGGTTTAGATACACGTAGACAGTGTACTCAATGGGCGAAGTTTGTCGTCTCCCGCAAAAGAATAACGGAAGTTCGTGTGTTTTCTGCACATTGCAAGGGAGGCTCAACCAAGACAGACGCTTTCATTGTCTCAAATTATCGTCAACGGTCAGTCATTAACATCGAAGGCACTAGTTGCTGTGAATGGTAGATATCCCCGTTGCGGCTATGTTTGGCTCTTCAGAACCTGTAACATTGTTCCACGTGATTGATAATAATAACCAGTTATGTTTCGCCGTCACAAGTAGTATGTTTGTGCACGTAAATCTTCGTCGATTTCTCTCTACCGTTCTCGTCAGGAAAGTAACCTCGTTGGGACAAGTCGTGCGGAGATCCATCTTGGCTACGTGCTTGGCACCTGATCATTGCTCTCCATAGGTCAAAAGGCATCTCAAAGAACGCCTCTAAGAAGAAAGCGCGTCGAACCGCGGCCATAATTTCAAGCAGTTGTTGCGTCCCACGCCGTCGAACTTCGGGCGGACGGTTGAAAGCATGTGTCCGTCGAGGCTATGCTTGTCACTCACGCGGAGGTAACGACGTGTTATTGGAACGAAATTGCTTTCTTCTGCCCCATTAAGCATCTGCCAATCGCGCCGTTTGAGTGATTGCCTCCCAAATATATGACTGCTCCGAGAGCTTAGAGAGACCAACTTTGTTGGCAAGCCTTGGCTAGTAGGAGGCCTCACTATTGGCAGATGCACGTTATAAAATTCGTACATCTAAGGTTAACTTTTAATACGATTGGTCTTCCAGCTGTGTTCATGCTTTATGCGTTGATCGGAAGTACGTGGATTTCTAGGAATACCCGTCATTTTAGAGTGTTTAGCCATGATTGGCGCATTTCTGATCTCTGCGTGGATTGTCCCACTGTATTCGCAAGACTTCTGGACGACTACTACGCCACTGCCGTGTCTACTAACCGACGAATTGGCATCGTCGATATGTCCACGAAACTGGACGTACTACGAAACTACCGGCCTTTGCTATCGCGTAAGTCTTGCCGACCCTTGTGTTGAAAATAACGACGGACACAGAGAAAGTTTCTCTTCTAGCGTTTCTCTGGTGTCGACATGGCGACCTGGAAGAAGGCAAATGTTAAATGCAATAAAGAAGAGTCCCGGCTGATCTCGATTCACAACCAGGAGGAGAACGAGTGGGCTGCCGGTAAGCTAAGAAATGTGTAACTCTAAAACGGAACGGAAAAAAAGGAAATAAACGGAACTGAATCGCTCCAGTGCTTGCGCGCGAAGCCGATATTAACACTAGACCATCCGTGTTCGCCTGAAAGTCCGAAAGTTTTTCAACAGAAGTTCATTTTATCGAAGACTAGCAGCTAGGCGCGCGCGAAGCGCGCGCTGCCGGGAAAAGAAGCCCGCCGAAGATTCGTTGCTTTCGCACTTGTATTCCGCCTTATACAACTGTGGCAAAAGAGAAAACAAAGACAAGGCATGATATCGAGCTTAGCGCACTTTAGTTGTGTTTTGTTTTTACTCGGATACTACCGAGCGGTATAAATTTTCAGGTACTTTGCAAGAGACAACGTCCGCATAAGAGAAACAAAACAACACAGGCATTAGTAGAATGTACAAATTACTGTCATTGATATAATGGAAGAGGTCGGTTTTACTGCATTTTAATTGCATTTAGTATTTACTCGGCTGCTACCGAGCGGTATAAATTCTTTACAGCAGCATAAATACGCCGAAGTCTAGGGAAGTGTGCCCAGCTTATAAACAATGCGAGTATTGGACTCTGTACGAAGCAAGACGTCGTCCACGCTCATTCCGCGTAGCTGTGCAACCTTCTTTGCGACATCCAGGGCGTTGCCAGGGTAGCCCGTTGAACAGTTCTACAAATGCCTTTAAACATGATAAACAAAGGTTACAGGCAGTACCACTCCGAACAGTGGCGCGTCTGATTCCAGAAGAAGACGGTCGACTGGGCAGTTCCTGACCACCTAAGCCAAGTATTTGCAATAACCCATGCTAAGACTGGAAACGCTTACGTCCAACAGCGCTTTGGAACACGTTGGATAACAAATCTTCGGTGTGAAACCGAAGAAGCAGTTGGGAAAGCGTCGATGCCATTTCTCCGCAACCCGCTGAGTCAAGGAAAAGCAATGGAAGTGCACATGGTGCTCGTTCGGAAGCTTCTAAACAGCCTTTTTATGCTAAAATAGCCAGAATAAGCTTCCTAACCTCACACACGAGAGCGAACACAGCTTGCTCGAGCTCCCCGTTTAGATCCTGTCGGTCCGGACGCAAGTGAAGCACGACCGGTACGCCAAAGTGCTTGGCTATGTCAAGCTGGCGACCCAGTGCTTTCAGCTGTACTTCTCGCGAGGGACAGTTCCTAAAGACTTACAAACGTTGTTTGCAATAACAAATAACCTCACTCGTTCGACTCGTCGCCGCCTAATTCGCCTATTGCGACCGGCCTGTACCCGTATGCAGAGGAATCTTCGAAGACCTTCCACAGGAAGTTGTGCACTTCGTCGTTGTACTCAACGGCGTTTTTGGGATGAACACCAAAAGTAGCGCCCAAAGTCCAGTCGGACGGCTAGAGTAGCGGTTAAGACTTGTACGACACGGACTAAAAACCATCAAGTTGACGCGCTTCGACAGTAGTCCAAGGTCCATCTGGGCCAATTGCGGATTGTGGCCTGCGCCAGATTTCTCCGCGCGTGTAGGAGCCGCTTTCTGGCCGATAGGCTTGAGATAGACCGATGGGTAGCAGAAATTTGGAATAGCGCCGCCAAATTCATACTCCTTATCGTCTAGGGTCAGCAGATGGGCCCTGTCGTCGATGGTGATGCGTTTGCTTTCAAGCAAATCTACGTGGCAGTGTGCGTCAACGATGCGAGGACGCCGAGTTAGCGGACGTTCGGACGACATGCTAAACAATAATAATAACTAAAGGCGCTTGCATTTACCAAGCCACAACGGTATTGCAACGTGTATTCAACGCGTTAGCATTTTTGGCATAGCGACTTGAAACTTTACTTGACCATCTGGGCTCATACTTGAGATTCCTTGCCAGCAACGAGAAAGATACAGTAATATAACTTTTGCGAACGTTAGGTAAAGATACACTGGGACAAGACACGACGCTTTGGACAAAGTAGACACTTTACAGGAATATGGCATTAGCTGACGCCAGTATTTAAAGGGAGAGCAGCAGGGAGACTCTAGTCGCTGTCGCTGTCAATCTGAAGGACGCGCTGTTTCTTGTTCGTGTCGTGGTAAAGCTCGCGCAGGACGCTTGCCGTTACGCTCAGCCTCTTCGAAAATAGCCTGAAAAACTGAAGTACGGACCAGCATACTACGTGCCGCTGCATACATCACGCACGAGACGACTCACGCCCGGGGACGCCTCCTGCTTGACTGGACTGTTGCCGGTGTGGCGACTTTTGCTGGACGTCGGAGTAGACGGAGGTTCAGCGTTGGACGTTGACGGACGATGGAACAGCCGCGAGCGATCCAGCGCAGTTGCCTCTTTCGGCGTAGTAGCGGGGGTCTTAATGCGGGAAATTGATTTTATTTCCCATGTTATTCCCACGAAATGCCAGCATTAGCTCACACTTACCGAGTTCGGGCTCTCCACAGCGTCCTGCAAGCACACATCGGCCGCCGACATGACATCGATGTCAAACATGCTGGTATTTTCTGAACTCCACAAGGTTACTGAGCTCCTTCAAAGAATAGACCTTTTCCATGACTGGCGATCCCCGTAAGCCGCAACTGAGAGCCCCGCTCGAAAGAGCACGAGAGGTTCGCACCGCTTTCAAACTGCAGCGAGACGCGGAGCAAAAGCGAACGACCGGATCCTTTCACGCGCAGAAGGCCAGTAGCGACTTCGTTGATGACGACAAAGGGCTTCATCAAGACGCCTTCGACAACTACAATTATGCGAATAGCAACGTCATACACTGAGTGCATCAGTTACTCACTTCCCATCAACGAAGAAGCCGTCATGCCGAACAGATCTTTTGCAGAGAGCAGAGGCAACTCCTTGGCAGAAGCTGACGTATCCGTGACGAAATTCTCAAGAAAGCGCACCTCATTGGCAGTTGCAGTGAACTCGAGCTCACGGTCTACAAGTAGACCATCAGTTTGGGGGATTACTTTAACGCCAACGGGCAGTTGCTACCGACCACAATTAGAACAAAATTTATCGATACAATACCTGGACCGTACTGGAGCTGACCGTGGATTTGGACGCAGGCATCCGTCACAAAGCTCTGCCTTTCGGTAAGCGCTACCTGAGTCAAGGTCACTGGCAACGTAGCAACCTCCTCGTCCTCCACCAAGAGCTCCCCCTTGAAGACCTCACCAACGAATTCGAATTAATCCAAGACGGTTCCACGCACGTCTAAAGTGAAGAACATTTATTTCGAACACTGCCTTAAACTAACATCCGGTACGCTGGCCTCCATCGAACTCGTTGATGTGCTCCGCCAGAATACGCTCTTCATCCGAACTGATCGTAGACACCGACTTGGATTCCGGATTCCGGAAGAAGAACGCAGTCCTGTGCCGACTCCGAAGACTTCGTAAGCTGGACGTCCTTTATGGACTGAGCCGTTACTTCGACGAGGGCACCTGAAACACGATAGGCCCGCAACGTATCATACCCGTAAATTAAAGAGCTACCCGAACGGCCGACTATGCCCTGAACGATGACGCGGTTCTTCACAGCAAGAATGTATCGCAGCAGCGGAGCATTCTGACGCAAAACGATCTGCGCCGTCACGTTCGTCGCGGTCCAGTTCGCGTCATAGAGCGGGCCGTAGCCGATCAAACCCTGATCGTTGTCGTGCGAGAAGAACTTCTGGGTGATTTCGAAGCAGAGGCGATGACGGGCCGAAACGGTCATATCAATGTCGCAGAGGTTGGAGAGCGGCAGCTGCTTGAGCGAGAATTTGTCGGTAACGACCGACACGGATGAGTCCCTCTGTGCATTAAGAGTGACGTCGAAGGTCCCCACGCGAAACTTGTGGCTGGTGACCTTCTGTGCCTTGAACATCTTGAAGCGAAGAAGCTAAATGCAAAATTCAATTTCTGACCGCTCCAGCGATGTCGACCGCTGCCGGCAAAAGTTTCGACAAACTCTGAAAGACGAAATCGGCGCACTTACAGCTCCCTGACGAAGCTGAGGAGACAGGCGGTCTATGTCATCATTCCAGAAGGTGACCTTGATAAGATCACCCCGGGAGGACGCCGCGTGCACCTCGAGAAGCCGGTAGGACTTGCCGGTGTTATTGGAGAAGATGTTCACTGGTTCACGGACAAGGTGTGCGTGGAGGATAACGTCGACTGCCTTCTTTCCATCCTTGATCGCAAAGAGATCTGCGCTAGAAGTAGGCTCCATGCTGACGAAGTCTACCTAAAAGTCTACGTAGACTCAAGTGTGTACAAGTACAAAGCCGTTGCGACACTTCTAATTCTGCGAACACCTTGGGAAATTACCCGGAAAGTTTCCGGGCACTGCTAGGAAAAAAACCTACTGTAGCTACTGTAGTTACAATAGCTACTGTAAAAAGCACTGTATTATCCGTCGCTGCCTCCTTCGATCAGATATTACAGTACTTACTGCAAACGCCGCAGTCATTGCCTTCTGTCGCCGATTACAGTATGTACTGTAATAACCGGCACCATTACTGTACCTATTGTACTATAGTAGAGCGCTGCAAACTCTGAGTAGTCCGCTACAAACTCTGAGTAATCCACTCTTTACTCCAAGTAGTCCGCTGTAAGCTCTGAGCAATCCACTCCATGCTCCGTATAGTCTAATGCACGTTCTGAGTAGTCGACCTCAAGCTCCAAGTAGTCCGCTGCAAGCTCAAAGTAGTCCATTGCAAGCTCCAAGTAGTCCAATGCAAGCTCCAAATAGTCCGCTGCACGCTCTGAGTAATCCACTCTATACTCCAAGTAGTCCGCTGCAAGCTCTGTGCAATCCCATCCATGCTCCGAGTAGTCTAATCCATGTTCTGAGTAGTCCAACTCAAGATCCGAGTAGTCCTCAAGCTCTGAGCAGTCCATTGCAAGCTCCAAGTAGTCCGCTGCAAGCTCTGAGCAATCCACTCCATGCGCCGAGTAGTCTAATGCAAGCTCTGAGTAGTCCAACTCGAGCTCCAAGTAGTCCGCTGCAAGCTCTGAGTAGTCCATTGCAAGCTCCAAGTGGTCCGCTGCAAGCTCTGAGCAATCCACTCCATGCTCCGAGTAGTCTAATGCAAGCTCTGAGTAGTCCAACTCGAGCTCCAAGTAGTCCGCTGCAAGCTCTGAGTAGTCCATTGCAAGCTCCAAGTGGTCCGCTGCAAGCTCTGAGCAATCCACTCCATGCTCCGAGTAGTCTAATGCAAGCTCTGAGTAGTCCAACTCGAGCTCCAAGTAGTCCGCTGCAAGCTCTGAGTAGTCCATTGCAAGCTCCAAGTGGTCCGCTGCAAGCTCTGAGCAATCCACTCCATGCTCCGAGTAGTCTAATGCAAGCTCTGAGTAGTCCAACTCGAGCTCCAAGTAGTCCGCTGCAAGCTCTGAGTAGTCCATTGCAAGCTCCAAGTGGTCCGCTGCAAGCTCTGAGCAATCCACTCCATGCACCGAGTAGTCTAATGCAAGTTCGGAGTAGTCCAACTCAAGCTCCAAGTAGTCCGCTGCAAGCTCTGAGTAGTCCATTGCAAGATCAAAGTAGTCCGCTGCAAGCTCTGAGCAATCCACTCCATGCTCCGAGTGGTCTAATGCAAGCTCTGAGTAGTCCAACTCGAGCTCCAAGTAGTCCGCTGCAAGCTCTGAGAAATCCACTCTATGCTCCTAGTAGTCCAATGCAAGCTCAGTGTAGACCGCTGCATTCACAGAGTAGTCCGGTGCAAAATTTAAGCAGAGGACCTCGCGACAAACAACAAATAACCCTGCTCGCTAACCACGAAAGAAATGCCTTTTGCTAAAGACGCAGTCCGCTGCTTGTTCTAAGAAATCCGCTGCAAACTCTGAATAATCAGCTGCAAACAATGAGCAGTCCACTGCCCTCTCAGAGCAGTCCGCTGCAAGCTGTGAGTATTCCATTGCGCAAGCTCAGATACGATTAAAACAGGCCTTTAGCAAAAGGCCGAATTCAAGAAGCATACTTGCATTCAGGCGTACTGTTGCACCCGAACAAAATCGGTGCATCGAAATGGCGTGTAAGCAGCCTCTGCAAACACTCAATTTAGGCTTGCAAATTACGCCAATAATGCCTTTTCCAAAAGGCAAATTTGTGAAAAGAAAGCATAGAAAAAGCGTCGTCGCCGCCGCTGCCGACGCGAACAATGGAATGATTCAGCGGGCGACGCTTGTTTGTCACAGATCGCCGCATAAGATTAGCACGGACAGACTCCGCCGCGCTTTACACCGGCCGACTCGAACCCCGCTCGGCGAAATACAGGCCTTTTGCAAAAGGCCAAATGCACACAAAAAAAACCGAAAAAAACCCAAGGATACCGCTCGAAACTGCTCGTTGCTCTCAATATATGCCTTTTGCAAAAGGCAAATATAAGCTCGGACTTGGATACGCCGGGCGCTCGGGACATTGACATTCGGCTATTTTTTAAACGTTGCAAACGTGCCTTTTGCAAAAGGCAGATATGGGCTAGGACACGCGCGGAGCTCGGGACATTAACATTCAGCTTTTTGTTACAGTAGCTACTGTACTAACTGCCCCGCCGCCTTCGGTCGCGCACTGTTACAGTACTTCCATGGACCCATGGAAGCGGCCGCCGCCCGCCGCCTTCGGTCGCTGCTTGTTACAGTAGTTACTGTAATTTGCCGGCGACCTTCCACAGTGGAAAATCGCCTTCCATAGTGCCACAACCTATGCAAGCTAGCTTATGGGGGGGGGGGGGGGATATAGCCCATCCAGTCAAACGCTCTACTCCCATAGCCTTATCAAGTCACAGCTAAAGCAACAATAGTTTAGCGTTCGGCGCCGACGGCACGAGTGCCATCTGGATCGGCCTCTACCGAGATGCCAACTGCACCTTTCGGTGGATCGACGGGAGCGCGTATGACTACAACAACACGCATGCAGCACCTCGGTGCTTCCCAGGAGCGAACTGGCTTGCCGCCTTCCTCTACACAAACAGGGAAATCGGCGGTCGGTTCCGCCAGTGGAAACTTGTGGACCCGGTGACGAATGTGCGGAGCTTCGTATATCAGAAAGAGCCCCGCAACGGCTCGGCGTTCGTTTCACTATTCAGCTGTAATTTTCTGTTGTTCATTGCATTTTGTGTCACTTATACTAGCCGTGGTTGTTTCCTATAAAGTTCCAGCATATGCTTGCCTTAGAAGGCGGCCGCATGAAGTAGGCGCTGCGCAGTGTATTATTCATTTTTAAAGGAACGTGATAAGAAAGCGTGACGCATTTATCGCATCAGTTAGTGTACAGCAGCACAAACAGCGTCTCCGACCGATTGGGTTTACATTTCGACCTCTAGATGAGATTGCTAGAAGCAGTGAAACTCAGAAATAAAAGCCTAAAAACGAGTATGAAGTTTTTGTCTCTATTCTTGGTGCGTATAATGTTCCACTCGGAGGCACTTTCGGTTCGAAACATAGGTAGAGGAACGAACAGTACTGCTTTTCGACTACCTTCATCTATTGGACCATGATGATCGCAGTCACCCGACTCATCTTTTGCACTCTCTGGAGAGACGATTTTGACACGCCACGCTTTATTTGCTCCCCGAGTGGTTTGCGTATATCTATAATGGTTGTGAACTGAATCGCAAACAGACGAAAGAACACATGTGGGTCAGCGCATAGAAAATGCAAGTCGTCGGCCCGCCATGTTCGTCATCCGCCATGAGGTTTTTTCCCGCTGCTTAATAAAGTGTGCGCGTTTGGTTCAGTCAATAATGTGCGCTATTAAGTACAGAACCTGATATTTTGGGTACCTCCATTGGCGCCATGGCTTTTAAAGAAGCTAAGCATTCCGAAGAGTTCGAGCAGCAAGGCAACGGGTTCTTCAAAGCTGGCAACTTCGACAAAGCGATCGAGTTCTACATGAAATCATTGGGAACACTTGGCACAACGGCCGCAGTTTCAAACCGTGCTCAAGCATACTTGATGACGGAACGGTAAGCAACCTGTTTGGGGCACGTACTTTGAATTCATTGCAGCGAACGCGCAAACCAGGAAATAATAACACTGCCGATGACGGACTTTACAGCCTCCGAAAAGAACCCGTAAGAAGCTAAACGTAGTTTAAGAAAAATGCATAAAGAAAATCGGCAAGAACGTTTATTACTGGGTCCTTAAAGCGCTAATGCAAACGAAGCCTTCTACATCGATTCCGTCCGCCCCAACATCAAGGCTCTCTTCCGTCATTCACAGGCTCTCATCGAGTTGGGGATGAACGGGCCAGCGCATGCCGACCTGTTACACTGCTTAGCCATCCAACCGAATAACGCTCAAAAACAAGCAGCCTTTTAGCGTAGAAAACGGTGTGCATTCTACTGCATTTTTCTGTAGCTAATTTCTGTGGATCCTAGCTTAAACTGCAGGATTCGAACGAAGAGAGGAACGCCGCTAGGGGCCTGGCCAGCGAAGCCGCCAGATACATGCGAACCGACGCCAGCAGAGCAATGGAGCTTCTCATGTAATCCTTCGAGACGTATCCGACGGCAGACGCGCTAAACCTCCCGGCTCCAATGCCACCTGGTAGAAGTTACACTACGGCCACAATGCTTTGCGGCCGCAATGGCCGCAATGCGCCGCCGCAAAAAAAGGTGGCCACAATGACCACCGCAATACGGCGGTCGTTGTGGGAACCCTTTGCAGCGGGTTGCGGCCGCAAAGGGTGGCCACAATGGACCGTCGCAATGCGCCCGCAAGCGCAGCCGCATTGCGATGTCGTTTCGACAAAAATTTGAAAACTCCGCCGCACTGACCGCAGTGCGCCGCGGTAAAGCATGTTGAGCAAAGGGGGGACCGTTTGGATCGAGGAAAATCGATCATCACCGACCGACCTGGGATTTTGCCGCCATGCTAGGCATGGAAAACCATTTGAAAAACATACGGTATTTAAAAAAAAATCAACTTTTTCTGATGACGCTAATATTGAGCCATAACATCCTAGAGTGCTCTACTAACATGCCTAGGGCGTTCGCAGCCTTTGGAACGTTATTGAACAATGTAGGTACATCGATAATTCAATGAAAATTGTTTATTGCGGCGTCTGCTTGCGGTGGCCAAGCGCAATTGCGGCCGCAATGGGTGGCCGCAATGGATTGCGGCCGCAATGGCCGCAAGCACCGCAAGTTGGCCGCAAAGCGGAGCGATGCGGTGGTGTTGCGGTGACAAATTCATTGTGGCCACGCGGCCACAATGGATTGCGGCAGTGCGGCGTTGCGGCCATTGCGGCCGCAATGCATTGAGTCCGGACCAGTGTTTACCCTGAACGTGCAATGTCAAACTGGAAAGTACTGATCTGAGCAGGTCGGTACCAATAAAAAAACGGGGTGTCCTTACATATGGGTGTAATCAAAATTTATGGGCGGAGGGGTCACCGTTTACTTGCGGGGAGGGGGGGGGGGGCTTGCCTGACCGAAGGCCCGGCGAGGTAAGGAGGGATCAAGGCATAACAAATTGTCAACATAAGTTTTACCCTAGAAGCTCAAAATTCTCTTTGGCGGCGCCTTCAACATGTTGTTCTTGGCTTAAATACACCAAAATCCTTACTTACTAAAACGCTGCTCTCCGGATTTCCGTCCCGAAATTTTTTCAAGCTAGGCTTTCAAGTTTGGTATCATTTGATAGCCCTTCAGAAGTTATAAAACGAGTTTATATTTGTTTTGGCTGAAACCACTTTAGACCCCCGAAAAAGGGGGTCATGCCCCAAAATTTTGATTTTTCAAAGTCACGCCGGTGCAAATCTACTTTAAAATTTTTAATATACACTACCAATTTGTCGCGAGGCGCTCACG
>JNEY01000827.1:75744-98623 GCA_020875895.1 Aphelenchus avenae
CTGTGTCCGCGTGCATCCAGCAGGGGCTGTTCCGTTGTTTATTCAGCTGGGGCTGTTGCTCTGTTCGTCCAGCTGGAGCTGTTGCTCCTTCATCCCGTTTATTTGTTAGCCCAGACCGTCCCGCTTCTGTGGGCTTGCGTCATTTCGCTTTGGGTTCTTCGTGTAGGCAATCAAAAGTAGATCGTGACGATTGCAAAGTGTTCGAACGTGAGCGGAAGTCGATCGTACTGACTTGCAGCTGTTTGTTAGCGATCGGAAATCGATCGTGACGATCGCACATCGATGAAGATTCGATCGCATTGATCTGTAATCGTCTGTCCGCGATCGGCAGATGATCTCCACGATCGAAAATTGCTCGAAAGTAATCGTGAAGTGATCATAATGATCAAAACGCTTTTGGAAGCGATCGGAAGACAATCGTGATGATGGCCTACTGAACAGAAGACGAACGGAAGTCTATCAGGCTGGCATTCTCCTTTATGAGCAATCTGACGTCGCTCGTAATGATCGAAGATCGGTGGGAGCGATTGGAATCCGTCTGAACGTATCCGTGGATCGTTTGATATTCCCCGACAATATTCACATTCGATTGAGCATTGTTCGAACTCCATCGACGACCACTGAACTTTCGACGACGGTTTTTTTGTTGCTCGCAACATCTTCTTGAAAACGAATTGGTCGTCGATTACTATTAGTTCGAGCGCCTATCTACAGCTGTGCCTGGATGGCTGGGCTCTTCATTGCCCGTCCACATCTCGAGCTTTGCTGCGCTTTTCTTGATGCGTCGACAGCTGAGGCTGTATTGCTGGGCAGTTCTTGGTTCGTAGACATCTGGGGCTGTACTGCAGGTCACTTATTGGTCCGTTGTCAGCGGGGGGTGTGTTGCTGGGCACTTCTTGGTCCGTCGACAGCTGGGGCTGTACCGCTCGGCACTTCTTGGTTCGTTAACAGCTGGGGCCGTATTGCTGGGCATTTCTTCCGTTGACCGCTGGAGATGGATGGTTGGGCACGTTTGGCGTTTAAGGCAGGATTACTGGGCTCTGCTTGGCGCGTAGGCTGCTGGGGCTGAACGTTCTGCGGCCGTGTGCAGAAAAATTGTCAGGTGTTGGCACTTCGGAGCCAGCTGGGCACGTAGAAAGCTAGAGCAGGTTTCTTGGCTTGATATATGTTCGCTTGCTTGTGCCATCCGTTGCGCATTGCGTTGATCCACTCCTGTCATCCATTGGCCCGACATCCTATCCACGGCTAGTTCCACAGGAGATGGGCTGCTAAGCGTTACCGACAGAAATCATTGAACCAGCTGGGGCTGGACTGACGCTTATTCTGCTCGAGCTTGCTCTTTCGTAGCTTCCGCGCGTCCTCTCCGTCGCGTGTACCGAGGGATGCGTCCATGCATCTGGAGCCGTCCACGCATCTTCTGGTGCCTATGTTAGTGCCGAGCCTCGGCTGCTGGTCCTGGCGCTCAGCTATGCAGCGTGCTCCGGTCGGACATCTCCGGTACAGGAGTCGGACGGGGACGACTTCTCGCCATTTAGTAGTCGTCCGGCTACGGCTGGTTGGCTTGCTCTTTCTTAGCATTCGTCTCCGGCTGGCTGGCTAGTGCTTCTTGACATCCTGCTCGGGATGATACTTATCTTCTCGTAATTGCTTGGCATCGGTCAGTTGTCTAGCGCTTCTCCGCATCCGGCTTGGGCTGGTTGGGTCGCACTTGTGTCAGCATCCGACTCGGGCTGGTTGGTTCGCACTACCTCAGCATTGGGCTCGGGCTGGTCGACTCGCGCTTCTTTAGCATTCGTATGGGGCTGGTTGCGCGCATTTCTCTAGCATCCGGATAAAGCTGGTTGGCTCGTGTTTCTCTAGCATCTGGCTCGGCCTTGGTTGGCTCGTACTTCTCTAGCATCGGGTTTGGGCGGGTTGGTTGGCACTTCTTTAGCATCCGGTTCGGGCCGGTTGGCTCATACTTCGTTAGCATCCGACTTCGGTTGGTTGCTCGCCTAACAGCATCCGGATCGTTGGCTTGCGCTTCTTAAGCGTCCGGCTCGGGATGGTTGGCTCGCATTCGTTAGCTTCGGACTGAGGCTGCTCGGCTTGCACTTATTTAGCTTCCGTATCGGGCTGGTTGGCTCCGACATCAGCATCCGGCTTGGGCTGGTTTACTCGTTCTTTATTTGCGTCCGGTTCTGGCTGGTTGGCTTGCTCTTGTTTAGCATGGGGCAGGTCCTGATTGTCTCGCGGTTCTTGACTTACGCGTTTGGCTCATTGGCTCGGTCGTTTTTTTTTAACCGGCTGCATCTAGTTGGCTCGCACATGTTGAGGTCCGGTTTGGGCTGGCGGGCTTGCGCTTCGCTACATCCGGCTCGGGCTGGCCCATTCTTCTTAGCATGCGGCTCGGACTGGTTGGTATGCGCTTCGTTGCATCTGTCTGGGGCTGGTTTGCTCGCATTTCGATAGCATTATGCTTGGTCCGGTTGAGGCGCACTTATTTGGCTTCCGGCTTGGCCTGGCTGGCTTGCGCTTCTCTGGAATCCGGCTTGTGCTGGATGACTAGCGGTGACGTCCGGCTCGGGATGTTTGAATCTCACTTCTTCTTACGGCTCGGGCTGGTTGCCTCGCACTTCATTAGCATCCGGCTTAGGCTGGTTGGTTTGCGCCTATCTAGCCTCCGGTTAGGGCTGGGTGTGTCGCACGTCTATTGCATCCGGCTCGAGCTGTTTGGTTCGCATTTCTTTGGAAACCGGTTCGCGCTGGTTGGCTTGCACTTCTTGGCCATCAGCGGAAGCTGCTTGGCTCGCACTTCTTCGTCATAAGGCTCGAGCTGGTTGGTGGGCGCTGTCTTCTTAGTGTCGGCCGGTTGCGTCGGTGTTCCAGCTGCATCCGTTCGTCGGGTGACCCGGTACGTCCGTTCGCTTGCGTTGGTCGAGGCTGGTCTTCTCGTTTTGTGGTAGACGGGTAGATGTCGTCTGCGCTGCCATCTGGTTGAGTTCCCGTTCGAGCCGAAGTCTGTCCAGACAGGGCAGGCTCCGGGAGAACAGATGGTGGAACCTCCATGTCGTACGCTAGTACGGGGCGTACATGCGACCCTTCTACTGATCCCACTGTATCCGGTGATGTCCCAATGGCGATGACTGCAGTCCTTTATTGATGGTGTCTCCGTGGCTCAGTCGCGGGAGCGACTGGCCCTGATACTAACAAGCATGTCACTTATATACTCAGTCGGCAGCCAATCCCGAGGGGAGCGAGCCCTGACGGGCCTCGCTCCACCTCTTCGTATCTCACAACACATGGCACATGGACGCAGACAGCATAAGCGTGGTGAGGGAACACACTTGCTAAGAGCTCAGTGGTTACTGGGGTACTACATACTCGAACTCGGGGTGCTGTGGCCTCTCACAGCTAAATTTACAGGTGATCAGTAGACATGACAAAGGTTAATGAATCAGTGCTGACAAAAATGAGGCTTGGCTACCGCTGGAAGTATGATGAAAAAACAATGAGAACAGTGGTAGCTGTTTGGCTAAGCTTAGCGAAAGGTTGATGGAAAAGTATCGGGTACAAGTTAAGTACTGGTTGTAGTGGGTAGGTGTTCGGGGATCCGCTGGGACGACGGGTTGCGACGACCTCGTCGCTTAGGTCCCGTACGTGTTTTGGTAGCGAAGTGCGTTACGGTACTGTTCTTCACGGCTAGCGGAAGCGTCTTCTTCGTAGATGAAGGTATGTGCGCTGCTGTTGGCGCTGAGGATTAGCCGTTGACGGGGTTTGTGACGATTCCGGTAGTCGATGTGCGTATGTGTCGACCATAATGGTGCGTTCGTAATTATCGCCAAAGTTGTCTCCTGGTATTTGTACTAAGCGCGGAAGCACTTGGAGAAGACGATCGGCGAGCTGCTCGGCGGCTTCTCCAGCTGGAACGCGGTGCAGCTTGGCAACAAGTGCAACGTTCCATATAATGCGTTTGTCCGCGCAGCGTAGAAAGGTGCGCGACGCGCGGAGTACTGACCAGAAGCGGCGCAGAATGCGATCATCGTAACGGCGTGTGGCCCGCGGGTCGCTGAAGTTGAGAAAAAGCGGGAAGTCGGACCCGATGTAAAAGAACACAGAGACGTGTCCTAGTTGTGGCCACGTGTACAGCTGGTTTAACTCGTGGAAAGTCGCATCGATGTTATACCACGGCTTGGCGCGATGAATCGTGATGGCGGCGATTCTTACGACACAGCGCGCAAGGCTGCTTGACCATTCCTGTAGGAATCCAGTCATCCCTGTAGACTCGAGATCGAGTTTGCCGGGCACGTGTTCAACATCGTAGTTCTCTTCCATCGACAGGCATACTTCGCGGCTTTTGTTGCTTCCCTCGAAGATGGAGTAGTTAGCGATGGTGAACGATGTGAGCAGTGGCCTCGGAATGAAGTCTAGACCGGGGACGTTGGTGACTTTGACGGCGTCGGTGAAGCTGTCTACCGTGTTGAGAATGTTCGCGGAGCTGCGTTGATGAACAAAGTCGGTGGTAGCTGGTAGTAGAATCGTATCGACCTGCGCCAACTGTCGGAAACGGTGGGCAAGCTGGCTGACTGTACTTGTTGGCAATTCCACTTCAATGATGCGAATGCTTCGGTAAATGTTACTACGGCGCGAAGCGGACGCAAAGCATAAGTCAATCTTTGTCCAGTCAGAGCCGACGGTTAAGTCAATCCAGTGGTCGCGGTTGGTGGTGTCTCTCATGATCAAGAACTGCTTGAAGATGACGACGCCACTGACATCGTAGACCATCGACAGGTCGCAGCCTTCACTCGTTATTACTCGCGCATCGGCCGGGTTATCCTGATCTTGAGCCTGCGGGATCTCGAACGGCTTGGCTTGGTTGGCTGTGCGAAGTCGGATGTGGCTGACATGCGCAAAAACTGAAACAGCTTCCCGGATCTCTACGCGGTGTATGTTGCCGCTGAGTTCGCCCACTAGACGACCTGGTTCGTAGCGCCACGTGTTCACAAAGCTTGCGCTTGGAGATCCTACATACACTAGCTGTCCCATGGCTACGTTGACAAATGGCTCGGGGTAGTTCTGCGGTCGGATACGGCGGGGACTGGTAGGTTTGTCACGTCGGAGAGCGGTGTAATAGCGTCGGAGCTCATCGTTCAGCTGGCTTGCGCCGAGCAGTGCTAATGGATTCTCCCAGTATCGGTAGCCGTTCAGGCCGTTAGGTGGTGCGCCAAGACAGTCATCGAAGGAAAGCTCGGCTGGTACGGCTTCCACCGTCGACGTGTTTGGCAGTCGCGGTGCCTCTAGAATAACCCTTGGGCGGCTTCGTGGCGGTGGGCCAGATTGTGATGAGCTGCCGCTTCCAGATTGGGCGGGTGTATCCGTCGTCGGCATCGCGTCAGCTGCATGCGGGGCCGTATTGTCGAGGAATGTGCCGGCGGCGGGGCGCCTTCTGTCGTTCGGCGTCCAACGAGACCTTCCTCGTATGGCGGCGCCTGGAAATGGTGCACGGGAGACGCGTGTTGGGGTGGACGGCGGGGATGGAGATGGCGATGATGAGGAACTTGATAAACTTAGATCATCGTTGACCCAAGTGCTTGTTCGAGCTGCGTTCTCGGCGGAATGTTGTCGGTGCCGCGTTCGCTCAAGCGGTCGTGCTTGGCGAATCGGTTGTACGGCGGGGACTGGTCGGTTGGTCACATCGGAGAGCGGTGTAGTCGCGTCGGAGCTCATCGTTCAGCTGGCTTGTGTCTGAAGTCGAATAGTGTATTGTCCCTGAGGCGTGCTGCTTTTATTGGCGTTTTTAGCGATTGTGATAAGAGGCGGAGCATGCGTCATGGCAGGAGCGAGCGTAGCGGATTGAATTCTCTGCACATGATCGATGACGCATTTCGTATTTCGTTACACTGAACTAATTAGTCGTTTTTGACGTTATTTTGTCGAGCGTTGAGCATTATGGAGGAGCGATTCTTGTCCGGGTTACGCCGTATGTGCACCTCTTTGTGATCACTTTCCATGTGACGTATACGATTCCTTCGCGCTCTTCCTTTGCCGCTCATGAGTCATCAGCCTTCTTCGTTGAGCAATGAGAGGTTGGGATGATCATTCCCATCTGACGTTCATAACTGATGCATGCTTAAATTCTTCGCTTCGTTTCTTGCCGCTTGACCGTTTTGTTCATGGGGTGCCATCCCCAAATACAGTTTTTACTGGAGGTTGCTGCCTCTTCGGCGGCTATTCTGAAGTCCAGTCCGGTCTGTCCGCATGACAGACAAAGGCTCGGATTCCTTGGACAAGGGTTGCGCATCTACTGGTGCATCCGGATTCCAATCGGACATGAGTTGCTTCACACAACAGCTGTGCTTGCTGGGCTTCATGGCGGCATTATAAATCATTTTCTTGGCGCGATAGCTGCTTCATTATTGCGGTGCATTTCCTGGTACAGGCGGTTCACAGGCGGCGTAGGGGCCGCTGACTATATTGGGTGCCAGACGTGTCGGTGGCTGCAACGTCCCATGTGATCGACGTTAACGGCGTGTTGCTCGCCAATGTGTCGATCGTTGCCAGCGACAGATGAAGTGTGATACTTTGAGAACAACATTGACGGTCGTATCACTGACCAATACGTTGATGCACCTTCATCTTGTTACGTTCCCGACCCGGCCTCGTCAGTCCCAACTTCGTTGCCTCGTTCATTTGCTCCGGCGTTGCTCCTGTTCTGCTGCTTCGACGTGTATAGGCGATTTCGCTGTCGACCGCTAATGCAGTAAGTACTACCAGTTAAGTTAATCCTGTGCTCCATTAACCAGCTGGAGCTGTTGCTCCGTTGACCAGTTTGGGATGTTGCTCCTTCATTCATCTAGGCTGTGTCCTCGTGCATTCAGCTGGAGCTGAACCCGAATGCATCCAGCTAAGGCTGTGTCCGCGTGCATCCAGATGGGACTGTATCCGCGTGCATCCAGCAGGGGCTGTTCCGTTGTTTATTCAGCTGGGGCTATTGCTCTGTTCGTCCAGCTGGAGCTGTTGCTCCTTCATCCCGTTTATTTGTTAGCCCAGACCGTCCCGCTTCTGTGGGCTTGCGTCATTTCGCTTTGGGTTCTTCGTGTAGGCAATCAAAAGTAGATCGTGACGATTGCAAAGTGTTCGAACGTGAGCGGAAGTCGATCGTACTGACTTGCAGCTGTTTGTTAGCGATCGGAAATCGATCGTGACGATCGCACATCGATGAAGATTCGATCGCATTGATCTGTAATCGTCTGTCCGCGATCGGCAGATGATCTCCACGATCGAAAATTGCTCGAAAGTAATCGTGAAGTGATCATAATGATCAAAACGCTTTTGGAAGCGATCGGAAGACAATCGTGATGATGGCCTACTGAACAGAAGACGAACGGAAGTCTATCAGGCTGGCATTCTCCTTTATGAGCAATCTGACGTCGCTCGTAATGATCGAAGATCGGTGGGAGCGATTGGAATCCGTCTGAACGTATCCGTGGATCGTTTGATATTCCCCGACAATATTCACATTCGATTGAGCATTGTTCGAACTCCATCGACGACCACTGAACTTTCGACGACGGTTTTTTTGTTGCTCGCAACATCTTCTTGAAAACGAATTGGTCGTCGATTACTATTAGTTCGAGCGCCTATCTACAGCTGTGCCTGGATGGCTGGGCTCTTCATTGCCCGTCCACATCTCGAGCTTTGCTGCGCTTTTCTTGATGCGTCGACAGCTGAGGCTGTATTGCTGGGCAGTTCTTGGTTCGTAGACATCTGGGGCTGTACTGCAGGTCACTTATTGGTCCGTTGTCAGCGGGGGGTGTGTTGCTGGGCACTTCTTGGTCCGTCGACAGCTGGGGCTGTACCGCTCGGCACTTCTTGGTTCGTTAACAGCTGGGGCCGTATTGCTGGGCATTTCTTCCGTTGACCGCTGGAGATGGATGGTTGGGCACGTTTGGCGTTTAAGGCAGGATTACTGGGCTCTGCTTGGCGCGTAGGCTGCTGGGGCTGAACGTTCTGCGGCCGTGTGCAGAAAAATTGTCAGGTGTTGGCACTTCGGAGCCAGCTGGGCACGTAGAAAGCTAGAGCAGGTTTCTTGGCTTGATATATGTTCGCTTGCTTGTGCCATCCGTTGCGCATTGCGTTGATCCACTCCTGTCATCCATTGGCCCGACATCCTATCCACGGCTAGTTCCACAGGAGATGGGCTGCTAAGCGTTACCGACAGAAATCATTGAACCAGCTGGGGCTGGACTGACGCTTATTCTGCTCGAGCTTGCTCTTTCGTAGCTTCCGCGCGTCCTCTCCGTCGCGTGTACCGAGGGATGCGTCCATGCATCTGGAGCCGTCCACGCATCTTCTGGTGCCTATGTTAGTGCCGAGCCTCGGCTGCTGGTCCTGGCGCTCAGCTATGCAGCGTGCTCCGGTCGGACATCTCCGGTACAGGAGTCGGACGGGGACGACTTCTCGCCATTTAGTAGTCGTCCGGCTACGGCTGGTTGGCTTGCTCTTTCTTAGCATTCGTCTCCGGCTGGCTGGCTAGTGCTTCTTGACATCCTGCTCGGGATGATACTTATCTTCTCGTAATTGCTTGGCATCGGTCAGTTGTCTAGCGCTTCTCCGCATCCGGCTTGGGCTGGTTGGGTCGCACTTGTGTCAGCATCCGACTCGGGCTGGTTGGTTCGCACTACCTCAGCATTGGGCTCGGGCTGGTCGACTCGCGCTTCTTTAGCATTCGTATGGGGCTGGTTGCGCGCATTTCTCTAGCATCCGGATAAAGCTGGTTGGCTCGTGTTTCTCTAGCATCTGGCTCGGCCTTGGTTGGCTCGTACTTCTCTAGCATCGGGTTTGGGCGGGTTGGTTGGCACTTCTTTAGCATCCGGTTCGGGCCGGTTGGCTCATACTTCGTTAGCATCCGACTTCGGTTGGTTGCTCGCCTAACAGCATCCGGATCGTTGGCTTGCGCTTCTTAAGCGTCCGGCTCGGGATGGTTGGCTCGCATTCGTTAGCTTCGGACTGAGGCTGCTCGGCTTGCACTTATTTAGCTTCCGTATCGGGCTGGTTGGCTCCGACATCAGCATCCGGCTTGGGCTGGTTTACTCGTTCTTTATTTGCGTCCGGTTCTGGCTGGTTGGCTTGCTCTTGTTTAGCATGGGGCAGGTCCTGATTGTCTCGCGGTTCTTGACTTACGCGTTTGGCTCATTGGCTCGGTCGTTTTTTTTTAACCGGCTGCATCTAGTTGGCTCGCACATGTTGAGGTCCGGTTTGGGCTGGCGGGCTTGCGCTTCGCTACATCCGGCTCGGGCTGGCCCATTTTCTTAGCATGCGGCTCGGACTGGTTGGTATGCGCTTCGTTGCATCTGTCTGGGGCTGGTTTGCTCGCATTTCGATTGCATTATGCTCGGTCCGGTTGAGACGCACTTCTTTGGCTTCCGGCTTGGCCTGGCTGGCTTGCGCTTCTCTGGAATCCGGCTTGTGCTGGATGACTAGCGGTGACGTCCGGCTCGGGATGTTTGAATCTCACTTCTTCTTACGGCTCGGGCTGGTTGCCTCGCACTTCATTAGCATCCGGCTTAGGCTGGTTGGTTTGCGCCTATCTAGCCTCCGGTTAGGGCTGGGTGTGTCGCACGTCTATTGCATCCGGCTCGAGCTGTTTGGTTCGCATTTCTTTGGAAACCGGTTCGCGCTGGTTGGCTTGCACTTCTTGGCCATCAGCGGAAGCTGCTTGGCTCGCACTTCTTCGTCATAAGGCTCGAGCTGGTTGGTGGGCGCTGTCTTCTTAGTGTCGGCCGGTTGCGTCGGTGTTCCAGCTGCATCCGTTCGTCGGGTGACCCGGTACGTCCGTTCGCTTGCGTTGGTCGAGGCTGGTCTTCTCGTTTTGTGGTAGACGGGTAGATGTCGTCTGCGCTGCCATCTGGTTGAGTTCCCGTTCGAGCCGAAGTCTGTCCAGACAGGGCAGGCTCCGGGAGAACAGATGGTGGAACCTCCATGTCGTACGCTAGTACGGGGCGTACATGCGACCCTTCTACTGATCCCACTGTATCCGGTGATGTCCCAATGGCGATGACTGCAGTCCTTTATTGATGGTGTCTCCGTGGCTCAGTCGCGGGAGCGACTGGCCCTGATACTAACAAGCATGTCACTTATATACTCAGTCGGCAGCCAATCCCGAGGGGAGCGAGCCCTGACGGGCCTCGCTCCACCTCTTCGTATCTCACAACACATGGCACATGGACGCAGACAGCATAAGCGTGGTGAGGGAACACACTTGCTAAGAGCTCAGTGGTTACTGGGGTACTACAATACCAAACTTGAGGGGCTAGCGAAAACTTTTTGTTAGGGTCCCCAGAGCCGATTAGGTTTGTTTGGATGGATGGATTTAGGGAGTTTCCTTCATGGCATTCGGCAACGGTGCACCTGACATATTCTGCTCGGTAGTGGCTGTTCTAGGAGTGGGCACACCGAAAGTCGGACTAGTCATGGGGCAACTGTTAGGTAAGTTTGAGCGAGAACGTGTGTCGCAATAGCGTCCGGTCATCTGCTACACATTCGCTTTTAGGAGCCGCTATATTCGTAACAACATGCGTGGTCGCCACGATCGTTCTCGTCAAGCCATTCCACATATCTCGGCGGCCTTTCATTCGCGACATTCTTTTCTTTCTGGTGGCACTGTGTGTCTTGCTTAGCGTCGTGCTGACGCGGAGGCTGACCGTGTGGCAACCTGTCGGTAAGCATTCGTTTCGCCGTCATCAAGAATCTTACGACTTTTCGAAGGGGAATTTCCTGTGGAAAGTTTTATCCGCCAGGAAACTGTTTTTGTTACACGAGCCGCTTTGAACCCTTCAATGGCCTAAGAACGCCCTCTGGGTGCATAAGAGACGGTCTCAAGCTCAGCAAAATCAAAATGCCAAAAATGTAGGTTCTTAACAGAAAGTATCGGGGACCCTTTGGGTCCCGTCCCCCAACCTCCGATAACCCGAAAAGACACTCTTGGATCCGGCCCCGGTAACCAGAAAGGTCCTCCATGCCGCGAAAATTTGCTTCCTCCACCTGAAAGTTTTCTCCCATTCTTCTCCGAATAACATCGGTCATTGATGCGAACGCTGCGGTTTCCTTTAGCGTTCCTTTGCCTCTACTTGTTGTACGCTGCGACGGTGATCTACGGCAAGCTGTACACGGACGGTCGAGTCGGATGCAAAGTGGGCATTGCGGACCTTCCAGGTACGTTCACTACCACGCCAGAACTAACTCACATTTCGCGACAGCCACCAGTCGTCGAGCCACCGTCGTGTCTCATGGTAAGTTCTTTGTTGCCGAAACTCGCGAAGAACTTGACGAATGCGCGGCCGGACTTGAAGGCGTAAGTATCACGCATCGCATCAAGTATGCCCCAGAAGTTGCGTAATCATTGCCTCTAGAAATCGGGAACGGACGAATGTGGCGAACGCAACGGAAGCTTTATCAGTGGGATCTCAGCAAGCGAAAAGGCGCAGGACGATGAGCGACCAGATGAGCCACACGATGCAGAAGTGACAAGTACGATTATTCTTTCGTAGTTTCTAGGATGTACGACGTTTTTGTAGAGACCCCCAAGTCGAGATGGCAGCTCCACATGGTACACGCGTTAACCGGTTCGACTGTTGCCGAGTTTCGGGAGCGCGCTTGGGCTTCGAACTTCATTTGCATTCTACAGGTAGAAAGGCTTACCCGTTCAGTCGAATCTTCGCCGCTTTTGGAGGCGGGGGAGGCGGAGAAGGAATGTTTTATTTGGCTTTAAGGTTACTAACAAAAAAGGAAAACAGTTCCCCACGATAACCGTTGAAAAATCTTCTAATCAGCCAACACCGTTTGCAGAGTCCTTGTCGCTTACTTCTACGGCTAACGGTGCCGTGCCCGGATAATGCTTGGAGCAAGATGCTTTCGTCAATCCACATCGTATTCAGCCCTACATTTGTAGTCTCCGCATTCCACAGTACGTGACATCCTTCAGATAATGATGGGTCAAATGTTTTCCCGTTTTCAGGCTTCCACAGCACGCCAGTGCAAGGCGGACCTGGGCTATGGGCCTATACGCTGGCTATATCGGCGGTCCTACTTCTGGCTGTTATTCTGCTGACGGGACATTCTGAGCCGAGATTCTACAAGGTTTGGCCGTCTAAAAGTCTGCGTAATGTAGCCTAATACTCCAGCCAATCGCTGCGTTCTGCGGCTTCGTGGTGTCAACGGCGTGGATCTACTTGGTTGCGGCGGAAGTTGTCAGCATCGTGACGATGCTAGGAGCCATCTCTCGTATTCCAAGTGCGGTACGACACAGAGCATTTGCAGTGACCTTTTTATGGACCTTTCTTAGATTCTGGGCTTAACCGTCCTAGCCTGGAGCAATAGCATTGGGGACCTCGTGGCGGACGTCTCAGTCGCGCGCCAAGGATTATCAAGAATGGCAGTCTCTGCTGCGTTCGGCGGTCAACTATTCAGTAAGCAGCACAATTTGTTGGAGCCACTTGAGTTCACGTTCAGATACCTTAATCGGATTTGGCATGCCGTTCTTGATTGCCACGCTGCAGCAGGGACCCATTGAGGTAAGACAACGCCAAAAAGTAGCCTCTGAAAGAATTGAGCTCTGATTTAGGTGGAGTACAATGACGTTGTCGTGATAATGCTCAGTTTTCTGGCGCTAAGCCTCGTGTTGTCACTGACTTTCCTGGCGCTTCAACGATTCTTTGCAAGCCGGTGGTACGCCGCTGTGCTTCTCGTCGTGTACTTGGCGTTCATCGCAGTCGTGACTTTGAGCGTAACCACGAAATTATTCGGTGTTTCGCATTTCGAATAAATCAGAGGAATCTTCAAAGGGATACGGGCCTAATTAATGTCTGCATTAGGGTTAACACTTGGGCTTGAGTAATTAGTTTTATCACTTTTAGAACTAGTCTCGAAGAGTGTACGCTTGGACTAGGCCTTGAGGTCTTGTTTCGTCCGCGTGGTACAACGTTTCGACGACTTGGTTAGCTCAAACACGCTCTGCATCGATGGTGGCTCCTATCATGCTGCTTCGAGGCTTCGGCGCAGCCTCGTGCCTGGTTTGCACAGTTTCGTGCTGGTGGGATCATACGTTTGACATCGAGTTACCTGTCTTATCGAGCAGCACCGAGAGAGAATAGAAGAGAATATTTCCGGACAGTCAGTCTGCACGCGGCCTCAATCTGGCAATGTAAGCTCTCAGAAACACCTGCTCAGCCGAGCATTTCAAGGATGAAGGGAATGTATCTCTTGGAGTTTGTAGTCTGTGTCGTCATGCGTTCGAATGCGAAAAATGATTGATTCCACTACTCGATTGATCGTTATTTGTTATTCAACGCATGTAACTGAACCGCTTTCCGACTTGGAACTCGGCTCTGCGCCACCGCTATGCTGTCCGAGCTCGCAACGGAAGAACAGCTGAAAGAAGCGCTAGAAAGGTGCAAGGATTTCCCTGATTATCTCGTCCTGTACCAATGTATTCGTCATGCGTTGGAACGACGCGACGCTTCTGCAACGACCAGAGTCTTTGTGTACAGGGATTCTTCCGGGACGGAGTTGCATGTCGTTCTACGAAACACCTTCAACCGGTAAGTAGCTCAAGTTGGCGATTAAAACGTCCTTTTGTCAGCGAAAGCTAAAATTTGTCTGTTCAAACGCCTGCTTGCATTGCCACTTTTCTTAGAGACAGTTGCCACGTTCCAAGGCGTTGCTAACTAGTTGTGCTTTAGAATTTCAATCATACTGTCGTGCTTACCGAATGCTGCACTGAATCATGCTGAATTGGATGCTGTGTTTGACTACATTCACGAAATGGTTAAAGAATGGTACGATGCGAGGTACGCTATAACCGTCTACGGGATCGACGCTGCGGTCAAGAAGGTATGCGTTTCATTCTTGTCAGCACGTTAAACGTCAGCACGTCTAAAACCGATCGGGCTGACTGGTGTGCGTGTTTGTGCACGACGACACCAAAGCCTACAGGCGGGCCCTTAAGTCTGGTGCAAATTTTTTTTGTAGATTTTGTAATTGCTAACCAAAATTTCTTAGTCGTTTCTAACCGCATATGGCTCGTTTGAACGTGCGATTAATTTTTCTTGGTGGTTATCGGGCAAACAAATTCGTCAGCCTGGAGAGCCTCGTAAATATCACCACTAGCAACCTCACGAGAAGGTTGATACCGTGCGTTGAGTGCATAATTGCTACACCGTTTAGTACTTTGACTGGCTGCGCAAGCAACAAGCAGGCGTTGATGTCTACGATACTCCCTGCTCCATGTTCTACATGACGTCGGAGAAAATGGATTGCGTGAAGGCTTCAGGGACCGCTCTTCCTAACGGGTACTCTCGGGTGAAGCTGGATCCCGACAAGCATGCGGCGTTCATCAGTCAGAACTGGAAGTTCTCGCAAGCCGACGAGACAAAAAGGACCGCGTAAGCATCATAGGCCGACGACCCAACGACGTAACCACTCGTTAAGGGCAAAACTTCGCCACATTCCAACATACGGTGTCCAGCACGACGACACTGGTGCGCTGGCGTCCTTCGCACTCATCGATGCCTATGGCTCCCTTCATCACCTGTACACGATGCCGGAGCATCGTCGTAAAGGGCTTTCCAAAGTGGTTGAAGCCGAGTGCAGCAAGTCCTGCATCGAGTAAGCTTGGCACCTTATAATTACATACCGAATTTCCACTTGAAATTCCCCTAGAGGATTCTTTTCGGAGGTGAAATGCTTGAGGAAATGAAAGATTTTGAAGACTCTAGCATGTTTCTTTTGTGGATTTCCCTCGGAACGATGCATACCTGAACACTCGAGGGAAATTTCCGAAACTACCTGGTTTTGGGGTGTCTACAGCTCCGCTACGATCCAACCCAGAATTCTGACAGGGCGGTATTGTGAGAGGAACCACGAGAAGCGAAGGTGGAGTCTTTGTAAAAAAACACGGTTTCCGGAAAGTTCGAAGCCACACATAAGATGTATTCATTTCACTTGATAGTTTAGGCACGGACTCGTGCCGTACAAATTCGTCGAGCACTCGAATACTATGGCGCTGAAAAGCTCAAGAAGCAGCTCGATCTGGGCCGAGTGGACAACTGAGCAAGGCGGGTCAGCGACGCCAATCACAGTCACTTTTGCTGGTTACAGGTTGTGAAATTAATAAACTACAACGCACAGTGTATACCGGTCCTGCAGCTTTTAAAGCTAGATTCAGTTATTCGTAGGTAGTTACCCATGGTTTCGACGAAGCAGGAAAATGGGCGAAATACCGTCAGGGCAAGGCGCTGGAGCTCAGAAAGTGTTTACTCCGAGGCGATTTTGACCCCGCTCCCCCTAGCAACGGGACCGGATGAACGTTTAGGCTTGGGTAACTCCTAGCACGCTGTCTTGGAAGTTGTGAACCAGCGTCACACTTTTTTATACTATTTGTGCTGCTGGGTCTCTCACGAATCTCAGCTTAAGTGCGGTTTTTGCGGATGGCAACAAGCTACCACCGAGTTATTTTTGCTGTCGGACACCACTCCAGAAAAAAATCCGAGAGTCCATTCATGGACCCTTGCTGCTAAAACTGCATTTGACGTCAGCCTGACTTTGCACTCCGGACACTGTAATTATTAATGACTCGAACATGTGCATTCTGTAGTCTATGCGGGCATATGTTCAGCTGGGAAGAACCATCGATTGTTTTTGCACGCGGCTTTCGCGACGCTGCGGATCGTTAGTTTGTCTTGTTGACTTGTACCTCTGACGTTATTACAAAGCTCCGCTGTCGCTATGCTCGCCGAGCTCACAACGCAAGAACAACTAAAAAAGCGCTGGAAGAGTGCAAGGATTTCCCGAAGTATCTCATCCTTTACCAGTGCATTTACCATGCTCTAGAACGAAGCGGCGCCTCGGTCAGAAGCAGAACCTTCGTGCACAAGCTTTCTTCCGGGAGTGAGTTGCATATCGTTCTGCGAAATACCTTCAATCGGTAAGTCGATCAAAGTGGCTGTGCTTCGGTTGTGAATGCTAAAGTAAATGGGCCCTAGCAGAAATACCGTGAATCTCACCTGTTACCTTGTTTTGCTGCCAGGCTTCTCTGAAGGCTTTATGGAAAACAAAACATCTTTAAAATTTCGGGGCTTTGTCAGGGTAATCTCGGCCATAATAACTTGTCTTTTGCGAAAACGGAAGTGCTTCGTCGCTTTACGAAGTCGTCTACTTCGTCGTAGAGACGTAGACTCTACGTCGTGGAGTCTACTCAACGAAGTCGTAAATCCTACGGGAAGCCTTGTGCATGAAGAGAGATTTCATGGTGCCGTCCTGCTTCGAGACTGGGCGTTCTTCGGCAAGCTGCAAGTAGCTATCCACAGCCCGGTCATGGACGACGTACAGCTATGGGACTACGCGCGGTACGCCTACGGTGTTAAGTGGACACTCAATCAAGCTTACACCATTAATGTCTTATTATTGTTGTAACCGACAGGTGCCTTCTGTCAAAGCAATTCAACAGCGCACGTCTTACCATCTGCAAGCTCTAAAGAGCCGTAGATCAATCCAGCTGATAGCATGCTGTATTTTATTTACCCCTCAATCGATGAGACACTTTATTCTGTTCTGCTGATTCCACCCTCCCTCAGTCTCGGCAATCTAGCTTCCATAGAGTGTTTAGACTGAACAATTGCTTGAAAATACGCCCAGCTCCAGGGAATTTGGTAGCGACGTAAGAACGGAGAGCTTCAAAGTCCTCGTGAACGACTTGGTGCAGCGCGGCGTAGGGTCCTTGCGGCGGCGGCGGGTTGGTCTTAGCGGCGAGCCGGTGAATGCGGCCGATTGTTGCGAGAAATGCCGATATCTGGTCGTGCTGGCACTGTGCAACGGCAAGAGCCTGATGCGTAATGGGAATAGAGTAGGGGCCTAAACGGATCGTTCTTTCCTTGTCAACCAAAGATTTTTTTGTTTTTACTGTGGGAGTAGAGGTAGGTTCAGGCACGAAAGTTTTGTCGGTTAGAGGGCGCGATTTCTTACTCCCTCCTCGATTGGACGGATGGTATTACACACCGCTTTGACACAATCAAACCTTGGACTTCGTCCATCGTTAGCAAGTTCGCCCTTACCAACGGTGTGCCATCGGAGTGGCACTTTGTAGGCCCGGCGGGAGGCGGAGGGGGGGGGGCTATAAATGAAGAGTTTGGTCAAATCTATGTCCGATTCTTGGCAAATAAGTCGAAAAATGTGTCGGTTCGAATCACATATCAAAGTCGTTGTAAATTGGAAACAACCGACCAGAAGAAAAGTACTAGGTCATATTTTTCGGTTCGTACTTGCTATTTTCCGGGCCTCGATTTGAAGGCCCAGGTTTGGTAGCCCTTCCTCGCGATAGTATCTCAACTCCCCTCTTCCAAAGAAAACGCCCTCCGCTAGATCCCTTACGGGACTTTGTTGTCTGATGTGTTTGGGTCTAGGCCAATAAGCCAAACGAAGCCTACTTGATCGCTTACCGTTAAAGAAGAAAGCCATCTTCGGAAAGGCGGACGCCATGACCTGTTGATCTTTGGGGTGCGCCTTAAGCCAGTTCGAGTGGTACTTTACCGAGGCCTTACGGAATCCTTTACGGCCACTTGCAGCCAGCTCATCGAAGAACTAAGTATTACGCAGCTAATTTTCGCAGCCTTTAGTCGCGCTTACCTCTGCGAAGATCCGCTGCACGAGTGGAGTAAGCTTGTGGAAGTCAATCACGATGATATTAAGTAGGTTCTGGACCTTATCGAAGCCGTTCGAACACTGTGCTTTCGTCAGGGCCAAATGTTGCTGGATGTTAACGGGCTGGCTATTCCAGAACATTCTGAATAGGCCGGTCACACGGCCTATGAGGCACTGCCGAGTGGCCTGCGGGATCTTCGTATAAGTCTGAATCCAAGGCTCAGGGACGAAGCCTAAATGATGGCGTGTTGTGTTGATGAAGTGTTGTTCCACTTCGCCACCAAAATTAAAGCGTAGGACCTAGGCATGGGCTTATGCTTCGAGCTTCCTTACTTACGTGAACACTGGACAGCGAGCCACTCCTCGAACAGATTCGCACTAGCCCGGCCCTCAACGTTCAGCACCACGGAGGCAAGAAAGAAACTAGCCGCGTATAGCTGCATCGCTGGGCCTTGAGTGACACGCCCGAATGGGGAAACAATAAGTCGGATGCGCAAAGAAGACTGTCCTAAGAACTCGTTGAACGAGTCCATCCACGGGGGGACTACACACTCCGCTTCAGACATTACAGCGTTCCTCGTTGGTACCAGATGGACTCTAAGAAGTTGAAGAAGGCGTTCAGTACGTTGCATTGCGTTTTTATTTGGCATACGTGCGCTTTGCGCATCCGACTTATCGCAAACTTTTTCCGGCGATCGCGGTTGTTCGCACGATGGACGGAAAAACGTTCCGATTAAACTATCCACAAATAGCGCTTGGGGTTGGGTAGGTATTGTCACTTTTTGCCAACGCACGTGGTCTTCACGACCTTTGCACTTGGCAGGGCAATAATTGATCTAAAACGTCGTCCGTCGAGTCGACGGACGACGAACTACGACAATTTTGAACGCCGAGGTTCCCTTCGCGGAATAATTTGCGCAATTATGTGGGGAAGGAGGGGGTGAGTGTGTGAGAAGCTGTTCCCAGTGACGTTGGGTATCTTTACCTTTATGGCGGGGGGGGGTGGGGGGACCATCCCTCCTATGATCACAAAGATCCAAATTTTTTGCAAGCTTTCTTTATTCACGTCAACAGAAGATCGTGTTATAACGTCGACATTGTCGGAGAGTGGCTCAGTCACGACAGGTGAGTTGCTAGAGTGTGTTCGAGTTGAATGAGTTCTTCAGAATCTGCTCGGCTCCAGGGAAGTTAGTGGCGGCATATGCGCGCAGGGCGGTGAAGTCCTCTTTGACGGCCTGGTGCAACGCCGCATAGGGCCCTTGTAGTGGCGGCGGGTTGGTCTTAGCGGCGAGCTGGTGAATCCATCCGACGGTCACGAGGAATGCCGGGATCTGCGAATAACGACATTCAGAGACAGCGAGAGCTTGTTTCGTCAGCGAGTCAGCGTAGGGACCTGAACAATGCATCTGTCTCGTGCAGTTGTCGACACGAGACAAAAAATCAGAGTACCTATCCGTCTCTACGCGACAAGGACGCACATACCGTTGAAGAAAAAGTTCAGCTTAGGGAAGATGGACGCCATTGTCTGCTGGTCGTTCGGGTGCGCCTTGAGCCAGTTCGTCTGGTAGTTTACGGAGGCCTTCCGGAAGCCCTAGCGACCGTTTGTGGCGAGCTCATAGAAGAACTAAGCATCGTTTCGTTGGAATGCGTTTCTAGTTTTAGCAATTTAGCAGCATTCGGTCGTGCCTACCTGTCCGAAGATCTGCTGCACGAGCCGCGTCTGCTTATTCATATCGCCAACGACGATGTTAAGCAGGGCCTGGACCTTATCGAACCCGCTCGAGCACTGAGCTTTCGTCTGGGCCAGGTGCTGTTGGATGTTGATGGGCTGACTGTTCCAGAACATTCCGAAGAGATTGGTCAGACGGCCCATGAGGCACCGGCGAGTGGCCTGCGGGATCTGCGTGTACGCCTGGATCCACTGCTCCGCCCCAGAGCAAGGGTGAGTTTCAGTCGTCTGCGCATACAAAATCAAAGTTTAAGTCACTTACGTGAGTACTGAACAGCGAGCCAGTCTTCGAACTCGTTTGCGCCAATCAAGCTGTGAACCGATGGTATGGTCGAAGCAACGAGGAGAAGAAGCACAAACAGCTTCATCACTGGGCCTAGCAGAGCACTTCCCTATGGAGGACACTCCAAATGTGATGTAGCTCAAGCCGGGCTGACTTTAAATACGGGCTATGCAGCTCGCCGCGAAGACAAACCCGCAGCCACCGCAGAGACCCTATGCGGCGCAGCATCAGGCCGTACACGAGGAACCTTCCCCTGTTACCGTAACGCATATTCTGGACGCTCCCTATGAGAGATCGAAGGCTATGGCGCTTGTAGGCAGCCATAGCTTTGCAGTTACAACGTTTAGGCACAGTTGGCGGCGTTCCGTGTTCGGTCCGCGTACCGCAGCCGTAAAAGTCTATCGCGGAATTCTCATTACAGGTTAGGGCCCACCTGTTTTCGACAACCGCCCGTTTTTTAACTGCACCACCATGCACGTACAAAGCGCTAGGGGAAATCTGAGAGCAAGAACGTAGCTGAATGCGGGTTTAGATCATTGAAAGGGTCGGTCGCAGTTACGGGGTAAAGCCTCGTGGAATCCGCTGAGAACCGTATCCGTTCTCTTCGCTGAACGTATGCCCCACCACATGCTTAGCCAAGGTAAGGGACGTATGAAACTGCTAATGATAAAATTTTTATCTATTATTAACAACTTCAGCAAGTACATATAAAAACTCAGAATATCTTTCGACGAGAAATAGTCAGATTCTTCTCATAGCGGACAATGCTGATATCGAAGTATTCGCCGGTAGTGCGATTGAAGCGCCGGCTTCGCATTTGTTGGATTCGGTCAACGGGCAGTTGTTCCAATGGGCTCAACTTTAAGACGTACGGAAACGGCGTTGCAGAACCAATGGCGCTCTAAACCAGATTAAGTAAATGCGGTGTATTAGGGGCCATAAGATGTGTCATCCCGGAAGCCGTGCAGTTAGTTATTCTTACGGCAGTGTAATGTATACAGTCGGCTGACTTAGCAATTTTCTTGGGGATTAGTCGCATTTAACCTAGTCTTAAGCGTGGGTTGAAAATGTTGGAGTCCGAAATATGCGGGTGGGACGGTCTCGGGACCAAAAAGTCTTGGAACCGGAATGTCGGTCCGCCTTTCGGCGATGGCCCATTGGACCTGTCTTGGCTTAGAGATCATTTCGAGACTACATTGCCCTTTGCAAAATACTCCGCCGCATTCCGTCGCAAGACGGCTGGGGTTAAAAATCCATCCCTCCTATGCTACGCCCTTGATGAGCACTACAGATGCAAGGAACTAACCTCTTCAAGCATTTCGATTAAACTCATGGGTTCTCCATCCAGCAGCTTGACGTCTAGAGTCAGCTCGCGGCCCTTCTCGGAGGGACGATGGAGCCACTCGGCGACATCTCGGACGTCGAAAGCGAAGTCGGACACAGCGTGAAAGTGCCCTCCAGTTAACTTCTCGCAGTCGCGCAGGAGGTCGCACTGCAGTGAGACGAGCCGACGGTCACCGCGGTGTGAGCGCCATTCGTCACGAGAGCAGCGAGGGTCAGAATCTAAGGCGACATGTCTGAAGAGGCGCACGTTGAACAGCTCAAAGCTGGTGAGCGGCGTCGGCACGATCAGTTTGTCGCCGTGGAGGATGGCTCGATGGGTGCAGACCCACTGAACGAGTTCCGGGTCGCTGGCGTTGACAGTAATGTCGCGGAAGAAGCACAGGTGGATCAGCCCTCGTACGTCGTCGGAAGGGAAGGACCTAAAGGCAAAGCATCAGAGTCAGTAATTCCCAAGAATACTCGTTCCGTAAATTGGTACTGTCCCCTGCGTTCTGAATTCCCCATTTGGTTCATTATTTCTCCTAGCGTTTTCCCTTCCCTCTGAGCTACCGAGTGAGCCTCCCAGGACCATGGTTAACAGAAAAAAGTTACCTGAACTCCTTCGCTCCGCCCGTACTTGCAACGATGATGATCGCCTCGTGAAGCGAGTAAAGCATAAGCCGGGTCACCCTTCGAAGCGGTGACTTTGCAGCGAAGGAATCGTCTAGCAAAACGCTTGAGAGACTGCTGCTAAGACAGACAAGCTTATCCAGCCGCCGCCTTGCGAGGAAGAGCAGAATGTTTTCAAGCACTTCCGCCGGTAGCATGGCGACGTCTAAACACGAAACTTACGTTTACTAAAGAAATTCGGAATGCTTATGTTTACGCAGTTGGAACGGTAGCAGTGTCCGAGCATTACCACTTTTTCTGGCCATTACCATTACCATTACCTAAAATTTTGGCCATTACCAATACCTGCCATTACCATTACCCACTAGCCGATTTCTGGCCATTACCATTACCACCATTACCCACTACCATTACCTAGTTGCAAAATCAGTCGCATATGAGTAGGTTTCAGTGTAGTTGGCGTAGGCCCGTGTATGCCTCTATGGCGCACAAGCGCCTCGCAAGGGTTCATACCCAGCCATCGTCGTTAATAGGGATGCGTACATACTAGGCACTTGGGATCGACATACCTCCCCCATCCATGAGCGGAGCTAGCCGCATCCGAGTCAAAGAGCCGAGCCGAGGAGACCCACTCACCCGCGCCGAGCCGAGCCGAGAAAAATCATAGAATGGCAGAAACCGAGCAGATTTTTGGCCAAAATGGTCTTTGCGAGCAATGCTCTTGACGAAAAATGGCGAAATATGTTACAGATTCTTGGCGACAGATTCTCGGGCTCGCAAAGATGTATCGGCCCGTCCGTGGATCCATAATGCACACCGCAGTGAACGTTTTCAAAGATACATAGTGTTCACATGTTCACATACATAATACATAATGTTCGAAGGCCAGCCGCTAGGTGTCGCCAACAGCAAATGTTTACTATTTTTCCAAATTTCTGCAAAAGGTTCTTTGTTGTCTCTTGCTCTTCTCGGAAAATATTAGGAAAAACTTGGTATTTATGCTCAATTTTACATTTTAGGCCGACGCAGGCGATAACAGCGACATTTGGATGTGTCGGCTTCAGATGCTTCAAAATGTGCAGATTTCTGAAGGAAATAGGGTTTAGCACGCCGTAGGCGACACCAACGACGGTTCGGCCATTTTTTCAAACTTCCAATGAAAACTTTTTTCCGAAAATTGAGTTAAAAACGGCCCGCCGCAGGCGATACCAACGAAATTTTAAGTGAAAATTTGAGAAATA
>JNEY01000828.1:19741-32500 GCA_020875895.1 Aphelenchus avenae
TTCCCCCCCCCCTCCCCCGCCCACGGAATTAATCGAGGAAATACGGTAACTGAAATATCCGTCGACCAGGGCTGGGCGCTTTTTTTCCGCAGGCCGAGACCGAGACCCGAGACCCTCGGGGGTTAGTCTCTTAACCCCCCTGACCCGAGACTAAAACGAGACCCGAGACCCAAAAATATTTTTTAAGGAAAAGATTCATTTGATGGTCCGGGACTGCGGCTCAAACATGACTTCGGCAGCATCAGTCGCTGGCATCGGTTCAGCCGATTGTTTTGCACAATAAAGTCCAAAACGGTACCACTACTGTACGTGCTTGCGTTTTTCGAGCACCCCGCGGACTATTGAGAAGTCAAGTCCGTATACAGGAAGCTTCGCAAGTCTCACGTCGAGTCAGTGAATGTCAAGGGTTTTCTGGAGGAAATATGGAATTTCGCAGGTTGAGCAGGAGAAGGTACTAGTTAAGGGCCTCCTCCCACCTTATTTCCCACTTTAGGGAGTTGTAACTCGCTGAGACTGAGTTCACGACTAGAGCAGTAGAGAGCCTTGTGCTATCCACCCGCGTAACCAACCATCGTAGCGGGCGAATGGATGCTCATGAAGCAGCCGCAAACCTGATTCCGAGTATCGCTCGTAATGATTTTTCTTGCGTTGTGTAAAAACCTGTTGAAGAATGATGCTTTGATAGTCCCAGACAGTCCGAGACCGCGCAGCCCTGCCGTCGACATACCAACAGGTTTTTTCTCACTGATCAAGTGTGAGTAACAAAGGAAAAATATCGTCTGATATGCATGTTTTCACTCTCTCGCGGGTCGTGCCGTGAGAAAATTTGGGGCCGTGCTGTGAGACGATCCGTGCCGAGACCCGTGCCGTGTTTCGCGGCACAGGGAACGAGAACGGCCGTTTTCACGGCACGGGTGCCTACCTCTAGTGAATTCCGTTCACAGAATCCGTTATTCGACCAGCGTTAGCGTTATGTAAAAAAATCCTCTGAGCTAAGTCGCGAATTTGGGTTTGTTCAGATTTGCTGCACATTTCTTTTATTTTGTGCTGTCGCTATCGTTTATTGCTACGAGTTCCGTTCTGAAAGTCGTGAGGCGTAACCGTCTGTATGATGTCTCCAAAGCGGATTTGCCTGTGTCGACAAGACCATTTCGGCCTGGGCGTTTTGGCTCCAAATAATGATGCATATAACACTCCCTTTGATCGAGAGCCGAATTTCTTTCGGACGGATGTGTTGTCCTCCCGGCGTAGCAATGTATGGCACAACTGAACGGCTGAAGTAAAGTCTCCGGTGCAAAGACGTCACCGGAAAAACGATGCTGAATTAGCATTGGGTACATTGCAGGAATTCTGCTCGTGGACCGAACTTGTCTTGTGTCTTGTTAAGCTGAGACAATGGCGCGGACGGTAAAGCCATCGAGACAGGTTTTGTTCGGAACGGAAATTACTATCTTCCTTTGACTATTTTTATTATGTTTTTTACTTTATTCTCAAAGGCACAAAATCAATTACCCGACATAATACACTGCGAAAGATTTTTCCAGAATTTTGACAGGTGACTTTGGCGCGATCCAAAAGCGTTTTCTGCTTGCGCAGAGTTATCGCAGCAGGGGAGTGCGTTGGCAGGCGGATTTGAGCTCGCTTTCTTGCCTACTTCTTCTCGAACTTTACGATAAACAAAGTTACTTAACTAGTCTAGCCGTTCTTATCACGTGTTTTGAATAAGTTCGAGCTTAATACATGGTGAAACCTCTTCTCGAAAAAAGGTATGTCCTACCTTGACTCATACGTAAACCACACGCTTTCGCTGCCTATTTGCGGTTCATTTCACTGTTCCACGCGACGCCGGTACGAGGGCGCTGCCAGAAACTTCCGCTCTTTCCGCCTGATTTAACTGTGGATGGTTCGCTTTGCTGCTACACTTCGAGCGCGCCTTCGAACAATTTAAAAGTAAAAAAGTGGAGACAACTTGATTAAGGTGCCCTCTTGCTTTACATGTGCAAGGAGTTCGGCCGTTTATTTAGGTCTCAGCTGGCACCTGCAGCGCTGAACGACGAACCTGGGTTCAGGTTTTGCCTTCGTAACGGTATGATAGATAGTTATTGACACACTGAATCAGCAGTGCAGCTTGGATGGACACTACTTTATTTTCATTTCGTTATCCGCATCCCTCACATGTCCCTCCCTCAGGTTGTTTATAACAGGATGCTTGTTTTTCTGACAACCTTCCACATGCAAAACGTCGATGACGGTCAAATGCAGCTAGCTGTTTGACGTAGCCGCGACGCCGCCTGCCGTGAACCTCGCGGCGTGCAGTCACGTGCATATCCTCTGGACATTTGCTGGAGTCCTTATATCGTTTCCTCCGCCAGCTTGTCAAGTGGTTTTTAGAAATGTAATGTTGTTTTTTTCTGCATATTTCGTTAGCACCGTATCTAACGGCTATCGTACCAGTGCCCGGGGTAATGGTAATGGTAATGGTGGTAATGGTAATGGCCAGAAATCGGCTAGTGGGAAATGGTAATGATAGGTAATGGTAACGGCTCCAAAATGTCTCTGTGGGAAATGTAATGGTAATGGCCAGAAAAAGTGGTAATGGTAATTACCACTTTATAAGCACTAGATAAAATGCCCGCGGCAGCGACGCCACCATAAATTTTCACGACATTTGGTCAATTTTTTGCTTAAAATCCGTTTGTACCGCCTGCGGCGAGCCCTTTAACCTTTGTTTTTCATTGTTTTCGCCAAATATTTGTCGAGTCTGAATGCAGACTACAGCTCTGAGATCGACAACCCTAGGAGTCGCTTGAAAAACAATTCCCGCGAGGAATAAACTTAGTATTTAGTGACGTAACTGTCAAATGTGGTGGACAAGCAAAAACATTAAACGAAGGTGTGTTCACACAGGTTTTTGGTGCCAGGGCAACCAATTATTTAGTTGGATTTCGCCTAATTTTGAGCCTCTTGCGTGCCTGGGCTCATATGGGTATCAAATCCACTTTAATGGGGTCGTAGCGAGTAGAAAGACGGCGCGCCGTGCTAGGCCATGTTCCATTTCCGTTGCAGTTTCGCCGTGCACAGGGCTCGGTAACACACCATGGGGTGCGCGGCCGGTCATCACCTGGGACCCTGTACCAGGAACGCGTCCAGGAGGCGGTGGTGAGCCATTTCGTGCAACATAATACGAATTATACTCATACAGTTCTTAACGACCTTCATGCTCACTGCTGTTCACAATGTACATTAACGAATACATTAATTTGACAACACGATGATACTCGATGGCGCTGGAGAATACAAAATGATTGACCGCTCTTGTCTGCTCTTGCTCTTGTCTCAGGACAATCATGTGAAGGTAAGTAATCCGGACGAGATATTTTCTTGTGATTCCTCATATATATGTGTGTGGCGTTAAAAGTTTCAGCACCATTCACTGTCATGTAGCACGAATGCAAGCGTGTTGTCCGACGTCTACATTGAACCGGTTCGGTAGCGCTACTGCGCTGGAAGAGAACAATACCAATAAGATTGGCTTAAATTTTGACAGAATCTTTTTTAACCTGGCACTGGGACGCCGCTGACATGTAGAAAGAATCGCTGGCTTTCGGTACGCTTTTTACGTCCACATACTTGATGCTTTGTCCCCACCCATCCGTCCACCCTTAGATTTATGGAACGACAATTGTTCTTTTTGGGGCCTGTCCTATGATATGTTTTTAGAGTGTTCCGTTGTTCACATGTTAGAGCAAGTTGTCCAACAAATGAACCATAGCGCCGCACGTAAACGCTGCTAGTCAAAGCTTACGTTCGCTAACTACCAAATTTTTTACTACATTCCTAGTGCGTCAAGCGTGTATATGCAAGCAGGGGCGAATCAGGTGCAAATAGAAAATCATTTCGGAAGACGGAGCAGTGGGCAAGTCTGTTGCGCGATTAATGACTTGCGTGAACCAGCCGTTTCGGTAAAACGGGTTTTATTTGCTTCAGCGCAATGCGCACATTCCCAGGGATTTCCTTGTTCTAGAACCAAACCGAGATTTGAGCACGGCATGCTTACACACGCCGACCCGACCGGCCGACCGGGCCGGCTTTGATTTTAAGGCCGGTGAGCACGCTTCAACCTACACTGGCGGCAAAGGGTAGGCAAATCACCCCCCGTGGCGTGATCCGTTACGTGAATCACGTCTCGGATCACGTCACGTCACGGATAACGTCACGGTTGCCTACCCTTAGCTTGCAGAAGGTGCATCACGTGAAATGAAGTTAAGGACGTAGTATTATTCCGCTACGATTTATTTGACGGGCGTCGTTTAGCAAGCGTTCAAGAAATCTGTATGCCTCTTCTAGGGATTGGAAGATGAAAGTCTACTTTACGGGCGTTTTGCTGGTTCTTACACTATTTCTGCTTTTTATTGAACAGTCCTGTGGGGGTAAACCTTATTTTTACGCTTGGCTGGTTATGCGCTGCAAAAAGGGTGGACGTTCCGGCCACATTTCGTCCAGTATTTTGAGTATTAAGATGGGTTTCTCTTACTGGAATTATTTTTTGGCGAACAGTTTTTGGTTCATTCTTTTTATGCAGGTTTTTTTAGGTGTATGAGCACTAACTAGAGGATTTACGGCGCATGTCATAGTGAAATGTCGAAATGACAAAAAGTTTAAAATGCGAGCTTCAGTGTTAATTGTTACCGCTGGTCTGGCGTTTTACATGCAAGAATATACTGAAAAAATGTTTCTCAAGCAAAATTTTTAAACTCGGTTGCACTCTCATTCGGAATTTTTTTTGTGTCGTTGGAAAGCAGTGTCCTTTGCGCAGTATCTGCAGGTTTTTTAACGCTAATAAGTAAGCTTGAATCTTTACGCAGCGTATAAATTTAACTTGATCCAATGGCACTTCCCGCTTCTAACTTTTTGGATAACACGTCTTCTACGCTCGTTTGATTGGTTTGGAATATACTATGAAGCCGTGTCATTCGCGTTTAAGCCCACTGGTCGATGTGGTCGGATCGATCAACAGGTGAAATCCCGGTATGACTTCACCAGTTTTACCGGTGAGAACTAGGCGAGGTTCATTAAAGGCATTTTTGAACTCTTGACTATTCGTGTAAATTCCCTGATCGTGCAGTCCCCAAAAGGCTCTACAAAGCATCCGCTTGGCCCTTGGCCTTAGGCCCCATTTAGCAGGGAAGGAGGTCAACAGCTAATCTCTCGAGTGCCACTGTGAACTGCCTATACTCGTGTCATTCTCATGAACTCACGACACTCGGAATGCCTAGTGTTCTGTTCATTGTGTCTTGCTACTGGTGAAAGGCGAATTTCTCTTCAGAATTCGGCCGCTCCGCTTTGTATCTCCAACGTCGCTAGTTACAGCATTTAACATATGCAGCACCTGTTCAATAGTAATTGAGTGTAACGAGATTTTCTCTCTTTTTTTATCCAAAAAGAATGCACGTGGAGCGCTGGAAAGTTGATATTTGACTATCTATGTTTAATAATGTAATTATGCAATGTAATGCAAACGTAATGTAATATTCAGCCGTAATTTAAGGGCAAACATGGGTAGGAAAATTTTCCGAAAAACAAGGAGTATGGAACTAAAATTCCCGAATGTCCCTTCTATCTAATATACGCTTCAAGGGCTCAAAAAGGAGTTACGCTGGGCAGCCAGACCGACTGCACGATTAGGCAGAATCAAACATTTAGGCACATTGGACGCAATGGAAGACTCGTTGCCATTTTTCGGGGGTATAGAAGCTTTGCAGTGAGGCCCAGCTGGCAACATGTTATGTTCTCGTTTTGTTACCTACGTTTGAGTCCTCCATCTCAAAATAAAGTGCTCTCTCGAAGCTACTTGCAAAGCAGAAGTCCATTAACGAAGGCCGAGCTGAAGTTGAAGCAGGACGCACAAGTGCCGGACCCCAACACCCACACCCCGTTCTCTTCAAGGCGATGAAAGTGGCGCCATTGAAAACAGAGTAAAGATTAAGTTTCCTTTGCGACATCGTTTAATCTCCACGTGTATCGCGTGTACTAGTGTGCCGTGCGCGAGCAGACGTCTTTTTACATAGCTCTCTGTGGCGTGGATTGGCCACAGTCAGCGGCACTTACAGGTTTCTGAACGTATCATTTGAGCGATTTGCGCGCAAAGCTGACGAAAAAATTCAAAAGTCTGCCGCATGGACGACAAACAGCACATGAAACACGAAGCGCTGGTACAACTACAGCGACGTTTAGGCTAATTTAGATAGAGAATATTGGTACTGAAGCATTCAAATTACGTCAAACATTTTCCCAAATTCGGCAAGCTAGCCTTTTGAACGGTTATGCCAGCGGAGTTTGCTAAAATTTGACCCGAACAGTATTGTGCTCTGACACAAAGCGAACGCTATAATTTGGGAAACGTTTTATGATGACGCATGTTCGCTCAAGAACCCATGCTCGCCGAGCATGTCAGCACGCTCCTCAGTCATGATGAAGTCAGAAAGCGTTATTCAAACCTTCTCGTCGCACGCTTCTGTATGCAAGCGTTTAGTCCTTCCAGTGAACTACACTGATGTATATGCGCCCCGGCGGCATGCTGCAGGATTTAAGGTCATCTAACAGCGCTTTCATGAAGAGGCATTACTACTTTACGACTTTGGATCGCCGCGCATGTGACGATTCCACAAAAAGACCTGTACATTTTAGTGGACCGCAGGCTCGTGTGGTGAAACATTTTCTACGTGTTATTCTACTACGGCATGCACTATTAAGCAATGCAGTTATCCGCGCTTTTTTTAAAGACGCATCACATTTTCTTCCAAATGTTGGGTCGGGTAGGCTGAGGCCAGTCGACTCCTGCGCAGCTTGCTAAGTTCCTTTCTGTCGCTGGACAGGAGAGAACGATCAAGTCAAGGCAACGGTTGGTGTAATTTGTCCTCTTACACGTACACTAGCTCAGTTAGCCAGAAGCGCTACGTTAACGAAAACAAAATAAATTACAGCAGTCTATTCATTGTTTTTACAATACGAATGTGCAAGAAGTGCGATTGTCTGAATCTTGCATGACGACTGCTTGCCGTGCAAGGTTGCATATATTCTTCCGTATTCGTATCCTACAAGTGGGCACTAAGCATTAAAGCTTAACGCACTTGGGCAAGCGTACAGGCTACCAACATTTTTTAAGGACGCGTCCAGAAGGTCTGTTAATGATTACAGGAGGGAGGGGGGTCAGCCCTTTGATTACATTTGATCTCTCAAGCTCTAAACCACTCAAGAGATGTCGAGCAGCGTCTGTATTTCAAAACCTGACCACGGAGTGGGATACGACAGCAACTTTAAAATAAAGAGTTCTACCACTCTACAGCACCAGCACGCAAAAAATTACTCTGGCGGCTCCACAAATCGACTAAATGTAATGCTGTTGTTTGGAAGGACCCCGCCGAAATAAACGGATCACGTTCGGATGCGACAGGCTTTTTTTATTCACTCGTTAGCGCAAGTAGCATACATCATCTCGGCGAATCCCCTTTCTGAAAATTCCGAACTTTGTCCTGGAGTCACGTGCCAATCTCTACATGCGACTGTCTATTAGAATTTTGTAAAATGTGAGAGGCACAGCTGTCCCGACCAGGCTCTTTGGCAGGTAAGGTTAAACATGTCATGCTCAAGAAAGGCGCCAGGAAGGCACGTTCGTCCGTAAAAGAAGTTTCCGTATTTCTTCGAAGATTTCCATACGGAGTCGTTTTGCCGGTTAACTTTACGCCACTCAGAGGTTAACTTGAAAAGATTCCAGAAATAAATGGCAAAAAACGATTCCTGCACTTCGGCAGGTTCTTCTTTGTGCCGAGATTCCGCTTCAGCTAAGTTTCTTGTGCAGCTTCAGGACATTTTCCTTTTCTGAGGAATTCCCAGTTTTCGAGAGGTTAATAAATGAAACGCGCTTTAATGAGTTGCTTGAAATTTTTATGACAGATCACGCGGCACCACACTACAATGCGGGTCTGCACGGTCACATTTTGATCTAAAATGCAATGTTGTCTTTTATATGACTAAGACCTGGCAGCGATGGGAAGGTTCCGGTCTCGGTTTCGGTATCAAACTGGTCACGGTCCCGGTCGCCGAAAAAATCCAGCCGTTTCGACTTTTCCAGCTAAAAATTTCTATATTTTCTAGACTCTACTTACTCCATATTTGCTGCATTTTGGTCTTTTTTCTGAAAGGTTTTCTATCACGTTTGTCCAGCTTGTCAATCTATCAAGTTTATATAACTAAGCTTGATTTCGGGAATTTCTTTGCCTATTGTTTTAAAATGCCGTAAAAATCTGAGCATTGGCTAAAAATTCTAATTTTCATTCATTTTTTCCTGAAGCGGCTCCTGGGGCGGACTGGTTTGGCTCGTGTTTTATCTTGAGCTTAAAGCTCTGCATTCACCTAATTCTTAAAAAAAACTTTAGAAAAAGTTTGTTCGGAAACGAGGCGTGACTCTATCGCAGCTGCCATGCTTGCATAAATTCTGGTCGGCGCTCGATCCCGCGACGGCGGTCGCGCAGAACAAAAAACGTGGCGCAAATCGCTCTTGGCGCCAGCCTACAATGCGTGGAGCTGTTTTCGAACGGTACATGCCCGAGAGTTATTCTTGTGCGTCCATCAGACATTTTTCGCTTTATTACTGCGCATATGGCCGTCCAACTGACCAGCAACCTAGACAGGCTATTGACACTACGTGTCAGGACACTCTGAAATGTACTCAAAATGTTTCCGTGCAACGGAGAAGGAGAAATTACTCCCTAATTTGATTAATTTGAATTTGAAATTTTGCGTCATTTTTAGAGAATCCGGCCCTCTTAAAGTTGCATACGCCATCGCCGTCAATATCTTCTTATTCAAGGAAGAGGTAACGGGTGTTTTGGTCTTCTTCGATCATCTCGAAAAAGCAGATCTATGTCCAAAATCGTTACCTATTTTTGTGAAGGTATCGAAGACCGCATAGGACCGAATAGGGCGTGCGTCCACGAATCCTCTAGAGCCATGTACGTAACTAGCACCAGAAATCGGAAGAATTCTACTGAAATTCGTTAGAAGCCTAAGCCTGAAGCTAAGCCCTAAACCTCAAGTTAAGCCTGATTCCACCAAAATCTAACCCTCCCTCCTGATTGCCTTGCAACGCCGAAGTTCCTTGCAAGTCCGGAGTTTTCGTGCAATTTCCATATTTCTTCCGTCCTGAGCATGCTCTGTCAAATCACGAAATCGCTTTCAGGTTCTTGGATGGTTACATTTCTTACGCACGATACCCTTGATCGCAGTCCCATCCCGATAATTCAAAACTTCATACTTCCTGTTCCAAGCTCTTTTAATAAACTGGCTGAATGTTAGAAGCACCTTTTTAAGAGTTTATTGCTGAATGCGCTTTTTTCAAAATAAAAAATTATTTCCAAATAGGAGGCGCACTGCGTGCATGGGAAGCGTTCTACGAACAACAAAGTTGAAAACGAAAGAGCCGCTTTTAAGTGGACGGATGCAGTCAACATCGTCTCGCCGCTGCCGTAATGACGGCTCCAAAGTGTGCCTAGACTCGCAAAATTTTCTCCCAGATTTCTTGGAACCGACGGGTCGTCGAAGTGCCGTTTAGTTAGAACTGTCCGCGACGTCTTTTCACATGATTGGGTCAACCGATTGTTCGAGGTGAACGTGGCATACATGCAAGAAGCTGGCCTGAAATCGGCCTGTGAAGGTAGCCCGCCATTAAAGTTTATTTTTCGAAGAAAACTTATGGTATACGACTTAGACACATTCATTTCCAAGCCTGCAAGAATTCTTGTTGAAGGTTGCTAGGTTTTTTCCAATACAAATTCAGGCTTCCGAAATTTTCAAGCTATAAACGTAGCTAGGGGGACAGGGTGAACCAAATTTTCATTGAAATTTTTACAGTATGACCCCTAAAACCGCTCTGGAAACGCCTGCGGCGGGCTATTTTATGTTAGAACTTCCTATTTTCACGGTTGAAGTCGAGATAGACGTTAACTTTTCTGAGAAATTTTGCCAAAAGAGCCCAAAAATCTTTTTGGTGGCGCCTGCGGCGGGTGTACTAGGGTTAATTATCACCTAAATCACCATTTAAAGCCACTAATAGGAACGAAATCAGACATTCCAGAAATGTACCAAATGGGGGGACCAAGGTATTTTTCGGAAAACCAAGGATAAAGTAGGTAAGGGTCCCCCTATGGTCCCCCCTCTCGAGGGTCCTAGCTACGTCCTTGTTTCTAGCAGCTTCAGGTTTCATTAAGATGTGAGTTAGGATTCGGATGCTTCTGTTATTTGTCTTAGTCCCGCCATTGACAGGTGTCACACTGATTTTGCAGCAGTTTTGATAAAGTTTTGCAAAAAAAATTATCTTATGGTCGTCCGCAAACGCCTTGATTCGACTTTTGACTCCGATGTTTTAAACACACTAGGCCTACTAGCATTCCATAGCTACAATTTCATTGCGAAAGTCTCAGAGGATTCTGGATGGTACAGAATTAGCACAAAGCTAGCCACATCGACTGCGGTGCTGCTTCTTTATTGCCTCTGTGACCAGGCACAAAAGCCCCGTTAACGTCCAAACAAAACCTGTCATGTTCCTTGGTAGCTCCACTTCCTCTTCATACCAGCTTGATAAAGCGCACGAAAAGTGGGTTCGATGCGATCAAATACGAATTAGTCCTCCTACCTGTGTTTCAAACGTTGCAACAAGAAAGTGCTTGAACTTGAAAGTGTCGAAACAGACTTCGGCAACGTGCGCATTTGTCCGTTATGACGAATAGCAACGAATGTGCCGGGAAAAGCATATCAAAAGCATTTGGAAACACTAACGTAGAACGAATTTGCACTACAGCATTAAGCAAAATAAGCGCAGCAAATGCGCGACATGTACATGCAACCAAAGTGCATAGCGTATTGTCATTGCACCGGCGTCACGCTGAAATGAACGCCGCCGCAGCGAGGCGGCTGCGCAAGCGGTGTTCCGCTATTCAACATTGACCCTCATTCATGCGTTCGCCGCTGGCGGAGAGACGATGAGTCAGTGCGCATTAGCAGATTGTGGCAACGAAAATAACAGTTACCATGAGGAACAATATAAACAATATGACTAAAAGTAAACGGCAACAACGACTAACTTTTGGCGTTCCTAAAAATAGTTTCACTTATGCTTACGCTCACTATTGCAGAATAGTATTAATATTAAGTATTAAGTATTAGTATTAGTATAATAGTATTAAGTAATAGTATTAATAGTAAAGTCATTAATATAGTGGAATAAAATTGCTCTCTTGGACCGTGCTGCACGAAGGGTTAAAGCGTACGGTAGGCCTAAGCCTAAACCAAATGCGGTGGCCTACGTAAAAACCTCCCTTCTTCACCAAACAGAACATAACCCTGCGAGGTATTTAGACATATGTTGGGCTGCTTACTTTTACCACGTCGTGCTGGCGTGCGTTCGTGCCTGCGCCACGCAGAGGGAAAGCTGTTGCCAGGATCGTGAGTACTTGCATATTGAAAATTCAGCAAGAAGCAGAATTCAGAAAAAAAGTTCCAAAACTATCTAAAGTAGGACACAGTGCGAGAGACTGCAGCGATGTGCGTAATAATAAAGGCTGCATAAAAAACCTGTATTCTCTTCTGGCAGGTAGGCCTCAGGCGACGACGTCACAAAAATAAAATGAAGCGCTTTTCGTCAAGTCGGGTAGTACTCACACTTCTGCTACAGAAGAAGACCAAGAAAAAGACCTTTCATGCTAGTGGATGACATCATGAGAACTAATGAAATTAATGTCCTCAAGACTGAGGTAAAACTCCCCCGCCCCCTAAAATTGATATATTTTAATTTAACAGAGGGATGCAAGAGCGCAAACAAATCGGATTTGGTATACATAACTTGCAGCAATATGGGGTCAGCGTTTTGCTCTTTTCATCTTACCGTACGAACCCGTTTGTTCCTGTGCCATTACCGAAAATGTCAGTATTTTCTGACGAAGAAACGAGAGTTCTTTTCTACGCGTACCCTGCTGCGTTCACAGATGTTCCAGTTATTTGCATACTCAGTAGCAGCGGTGAATAAGGAAATCTTTCAGAATGTCACTCATTTTACATGGTAAGGTCAGCTGGCCTCTGCAAAAAATGGCTATTATCATACGCCACCGTAAACTGTACTGTGCATGTCCGTCCGCTGCACGACATAGACCTTATTAGGCTCGTGTGGCCCACGGCCTAAGGAACGAGTCTTCATGGCATCCACGATAGGTCCTGCTGAGTAAATGACGAGGGCTAGGAGAATGCAACACGCACAAATTACACGTACTGAGGTCATAGAAAAACAGTCCATTTTCTAGTAAACACGAGTTAAAAACAGGAAGGTTTATCAGAATCTCACATTATGGATCAGCTGCTGTACAGGGATGACTCCTTTCACAAAAACAATTTTATCAAGCGGATCTACTGCCTCCTGCAGCAGAAAGACGTAGAGATAATTAAGTGTTTGTCATCCAAGGGTTACAATACCGTAAATCCTGTAATTATAGCCCTGGGCCCATTTACTGGTACTGGTCGGGACGAAAATTCGGTCGAATTCACGTCGACAAATTGTTCACGGACCCATGAACATTTGTTTGCTCCACTAGTGTAGTTTACCGTGGAGAGCACGTCGCCAAATGGAGGTAGTAGCTTTATTTCAAGTCGTTCGAGGTTGTCCGCTTCGTTGCATCATGTCGAAAGCCGTCCATTTCATTTCACAACAACAAC
>JNEY01000829.1:8827-20821 GCA_020875895.1 Aphelenchus avenae
GACATGGCTGATGTCTATTTCCTCGTGGGACTCGACGACGTCACGGTTGGAAGCTACATGCTTTCGCGCGGAACGTTTTGCATTTGCAGGAGCGATTCCCGGCTCACAAGTTCGTCCTCTCGACTGCGTCCGAAGTGTTTCACGGACAGCTGCATGGGCACTACGAGGTACCAGAGACGATCCTTGTTTATGACACGACGCCTGAGATCTTCAAGATCGTGCTCGGGTAAGAAGTGCTCCGTTAAATAGGCCTTAACCGTATTGTACTCGTAGGAACAGGACTCACGGAATAAATATTATTAAAGGGCCAATGTTGACTATAAGACCGTGCTTCCCGTCATCAGTGCTTCTGTATTTTCCCCTTTTAGCTACATCTATACAGACCAGGTGGATCTGACGCCCGAGAATGCGTTTCCGGTGCTGTACTTGGCGAAGAAGTACCTCCTCAACAACTTGATCGGAACAACTTCGCAGTTCGTCGCATCGGCATTCACCGGCCCGAGCATCGCCAAGGTCTTTCCTCACCTGCATCTCGTAGAGGGAGAGCACGCGGCAAGGTTGGTCCTGTACCTCAAGTTTCGATATGTTGCTAACTATAATCTCTTAGTATCTGGCACGCAATCGACGAGAACGCAGCCGCTGTTATTCGCTCGCCGGAGTTTCTCGAACTCAGTCACGCCAGGCTCTGCGATCTTCTACGACGCAACTTGAACGCCGACGAGGTCACCATTTTCAAAAGCGTTGTGGCTTGGACCAAGGTCGAGTGCACTCGGTAGTTCGGCTAAAAAGATGCTGGGCAATAGTAAAACTTTTTCAGGAAAGAGTTGTCGTACGTCGAAAACGCTCGTTCAGTGCCCGGCGAATTCTCATTCGCTTCCCGCTGATGAGCATCGAAGAGTTTACCAGCGGTCCTGCGAAGTCTGGTCTCCTATCGGATCGGGTAAAGCTGTACTGACCAGGGCTGGGCAGGGTCTCGGGTCTCGGTCTCGTTTAGTCTCGGGTCAGGAGGGTTAAGTCTCGGGTCTCGGGTCTCGGTCTCGGGTTAGAAAAAAGTCTCGGGTCTCGGTCTCGGATTTTCCCAAGTCTCGGTCCCATTTTTTTCGGCACCGACCTTCGGCCGGCGCCGGAAAATGCCTTGAACCCTCCTTTGGAAGTTTCTACAATGCCAAATTTTACCCCTTTTATGCGCCGCAACCGATATTTTGCTGTATTTGAGCGGCGTTTTGGTCCCATCGCAGGCTAAGCCAGAACCTAGAAAAGGTCCTGAGAAGAAAATATTTTTCGTCTCGGGTCTCGGTCTCGTTTTAGTCTCGGGTCAGGGGGGTTAAGTCTCGGTCTCGGGAAAGAAAAAAAGTCTCGGGTCTCGGGTCTCGGAATTTATGAGTCTCGTGTCTCGGGTCTCGGTCTCGGCCCGCGAAAAAAAAGTGCCCAGCCCTGGTACTGACCATTGGGCATGTACTGATAGCATCAGCTGCAGGAGAAGTTGGAGGTGTACGAGTGGTATGGCACGCGCTCGAGCCACCAGCTCGCGACATTCTCGTCGATCTCTCGTATGCGCCCGCTGCTCTCTTGCACCCGGTTTGACGCAACAAATATCAGATACGAGTAATCAGATATTGCAACCGGCACGATGTGCTTAAACATGCGTCCTAGCGCAAGCTGGGCCAACTCTCGAACCGTCTACTTCTTCAATTTCTCGGTGAGCACACGCGTCTGCTTTCATGGCGTCGCCTTCTTTGGACCCAGAAATGAGTCGACGACGTATGACGTATGTATACCTCAGTTGCACAGTCATTCGTTATCTATTTCAGGTTAATGTTTCGCTTCTAAACGCCAGCTCGGGCGAGACCCTTGCGACTATGAACACAAAGGTCATTACGGACGCAAGCGAGGACACTTACAAAGTTCTTTTTGATCGCCCCGTTCTGGTAGGTCGGTAGGTGGGGTAGGTATAGACCGGGTTACAGGGTGGCGTCAGTTACGGTTACGACCAAGGGGTCGGCTACGGAACAATCCTGATCTCACTATTCTGTTAAGATTGCGCCTCGTACCCTCTACAAAGTCAACGCGGTTAGCGTCGGTCCTTATTCGATGTACGCAGAGAACGGTCTGCGCGAGGTCACATGCCCATGCGGTAGCAGCTCGGCGACTTTCACGTTTGCGGAGGCGATTATAGGACTCAGAGGAGAATACGATGTCTCTCGAGAAGGTCACATCCCCACGATTTACTTTTCTTTCCCTTAATGATGTCTTCACGATCCCTTCTTGTCTACGGATTTTACGCATTAAAGGTTCCTACTGTTCTTGCCTGCCTGACGAAGGTCCGCTGTATTACTCGTATAAATTGTCAACGCGTACGAGCAGTCCTAAAAGAGGCGCATTCCGTACTAGAAACGCACTTACTGCGGACGCCGAATGCCTTAAACTTTCGGCATACGGCACAAATTACCAACGTGAACGAGATGTCCCCTAAGAACGACCAACCAATGGGTGTTAACCCTGGCGAAAAAATACCTGCTGAACAATCTGGTGGCCAACGTGCCGGAGTGCTCGAAGTGCTTACGGGAGCCAGGGCGTCGCTAAGGTACTGCCCCACCTCCACCTTCTGGAGGGAGATCACGCAAAGAGGTAAGAGCTTGTAAGGTTGTATGTGATGGTGGATTTGGCCACACGTTTTCAGTGTCTGGCGCGCTATTGACCTGCATGCAGACGTGGTCCTAAAGTCCCCAGAATTCCTCGAGCTGGGCCATGCCAACCTCGAGCTCCTTCGCCGCAACTTGGACGTCGACGAGCTCAGTGTTTACGGTAGAGAGATGGCTTGGGCACGAGCGGAATGCTCCCGGTAACATCAACACGGAAGTATTTCTACATGCGTGTGTGTTTAGGAGGCAGTTGTCCTTCGAAACAAACGCTCGGGAAGTGCTTGGAAACACGCTCAAGCTCATTCGCTTCGGGCGTTGCGCGTCGACTCGTCGACCCCTCCTAAGCAACACTGCCCCGAAAAAGCAGCGGACAAGCCAGGTCAGGCAGACCTCCGCTACAACGTCGCGTTTGCCGACTACTACCGATCGCTGGGCATGCACGAGCAGGCACGGATGGTAAACGGGTTTAGCACTTTGGAACTATATCTCGCTGCTGCTTTCAGATCGAGCACCAGGTGCGGAAGCGGAGGCAGGCTGCTGGCGGCACCCGGCCGTAGTTCAAGGTCAGGCGACTGTCCGGCAGCAAGTGTACAACGACAGCTGATTTATTCTCGGGCTGTGCTATACCTGCTGAACTTTCATAAGGGTCGCTGGGAAATAAAAAGCATCCGGTTACCTAAGTATTCCGAGAATATCGGTTGCAATCGCCCAATCGATCTGGTGCTGCACGAATGCATGCAGGATGAGACTATGGGCTTTGCTGAATAATCCCAGGACTTGCAAACCACCGTTCTGCCCACTGGCAGCGTTTCTTTTGCAGTGCACGACGACGTGCAGGCCCCCAATAGAGACGTTCACCGGTCCGCATTCACATTCCGCTTTTCCGCAGTTCGAATTCCCAAAGTACCGAAGCCGAATCCGAAATCCAGTTTCGGCGCTGGGACGGGTTCCAAGCACATTTTCTACGACTTAAAAGTATGCCGAACTCCAATGCGGGAAAACGACGCCGAGATGATGTCCGCTGAAAATTAGACCGCGAAGTTCATTCTTCTGCTCTTGCTCCTCACCATAAAAAAGCATCCACTGAACACGTACAACCAGCCACGCACAGTCCAAAACCGTGCATTCTGGCCTCTCTGTTTAGTAATTGTAGTCCAAAAGGGAAGCTTGCGACCCAATTACGCCACGGATTGATCATTTCTTAACCTTGAGCTCGGGTTGTAGCTCGGCGCCGAGCTGGACCCTTACCTATGGCCGGCCTATGTGTAGTGACCGAGAAGCTCCCCAGTGCTGAAGGCTCCTTCCGAGCCAAGCGCTAAGTGACTCCCAGTGACTAAGTGACTCTAAGACCATTTGACTCCCAGTTGACACTGACCGATGACCTTCTACAAACAACAGAGGTCAGCGTCCGAGATCCGCGCGGGATCCCGAGAGGCACAGGTCTATCCACAGTCAACACGTCCTTCCGAGGGCATCGCTGTTGTTTCGCACATTGATTGGTGGCTGCATTTTGACGTTGCGCGTGACTTTTCTTGTACGCTTCTTGCAGCAAGGCTAACGTATAATATAGGTTTCTCGTTGTTGCCCGGCACATCTTTCATGTTTTGAGAGGTCATGTTGATGCGAGCTTCTGAGCAATTTTTAGATTTTTTGTACCATCTTTTTACCCGCTTTTAAAACCTATTTTCACTAAGGTATTTTCTCCAATTTTTTAACCATGATCACTTGGCTTCGGTGCGCAATCATAGCTACAACAAGGATTCTTCAGTGCACGCCGTGCAGTGCTGTTCCACGCAGGGTTATTTTGCGAAGTTATCAAGCATGAGCCGAAGTTTTAGGAACCATTCCGTCGCAAAGACGATGTCTGTGCCGAGCCAACGCTGCATCATTCGCAACGATGAAGCTAAGAAGTGGCAACAACCCGTTATTCGCTTTTATTCCGAAGAGAAAGCGTTTTGGGATGCGCTCCTCCGTCGGGCGACCATCATCCAGATGGTGGCACTTGCAGCTCTCATGACCATCTATACGGGGCCTGCAATCGTCCACGCCTACCTCTACGCGGCTTATTCGGTCATCGGACTTGCGTTGCTGAAGATCTTCCGCGGGTGCTACTCCCGGGTTGCCACCGCAGTTCTCTACTCACCATTGGCACTCGCAGATGTAAGCGATGACAAGCGTAGAGATAAGCACAATGTTGGGTGTGGGGTTCTAGTTTGAACTTGCTGTGCAGGCGATGCTACAAAAAGATGACGGCATTAAAGGTNGTTCTGGTCTACGGCGGTCTGGCAGTTGGGACAGTTGCCGGTTTGCCACGGTGCGTCGGCATAGAGGAGGCCCCGGCATTACCGAGGCGCTTGTTTACGGACTCATCGGTGCGCTGCTATCGTGTGGATCCATTGTTGGGCTAGCACTGATGCCCGAGGCAAGTTGCATTACTCGGAGGAGGGAGGCGGCAGGTCGAACGCGGTGCCCGACGAAATTATTGACATTATTTTTGCGTAATTTTGAGTATGACACCACTGTTTTCGCTTGTCACTGCCCAGTGATAGCCTGTTCAATCAGAAAAGGCTCTATAAAAAGGTCATTTTAAGCAGTTTTCCAATCCTTGATTATGTCGGACCACGGGACGGACCTTGACAGGTTCGGTCACCGTGACGGGTTGTGGGAGGGCTAGGATTAACGTAAAAACCTTTACCTGGGTGGGCGGCGAAGGTCCGGAAGCGGCCTATGTTGCAGTAAGCGAGGAATACCCCTACGAGTTAGAGGCAAAACTGCTAGGTAATCGCTCAATATGTTTGTCTTTTCAGAGTACGCTCCGCCGCATGAAAGCCGCCTGTCCGGTTCTTTGCTCGGCATACTTCCTGCTGCTGGCGGCCTACGGCTACCACCGATCGGGCGCCACATTGAACGCGTCCTTCCTCGCTGGTCTGGCAATCGTCTCCGTTTCAATGCTTGATGTGTACGGCGCCTACAGACGGCTGGCTGAGTTCGTCGCTCTCGCGCTATTCCTCCTCGTAAGTTCCAGCACCCAACTGAGAAATTGCGCGACATCTCGTGCGAGTTACGTGAAGTGGGCGGTTGTTTATTTGAAACCTACTGAAGCATGATTGGCAGCAGGCAGATTTCGCATGTGCACAGGATTACCGTTTGGCCTAATCGGTCAAAAAAAAACCAAAGAAACTAATTTATGTTTTTCGAATTATTAGGAAAACGACTCTGACGAGGCCGTTTAAACCTTGTACTTGCACTTCTTTGCCGTAGTGGGGGCCTAGGGAACCATTTAGGGCAATTGCAAAAGCGTCACCGAGAGAGAGAGAGAGAACGGTCCATGATGCCCACGTTAAGAGGGGGAGGGGAGAGGTAGGTTCTGTCACATGACGTACTCCTCTAGACAGCCCTTAGAGGCATTCGTCAGGAATTAGAAAAAAAACCCGGTTTTGTTCTAGAAAAAAATGACTTTTGTGCCTGGTAAATTAGGTCTTCAAAAATTTATGGGAAAATTAACCTTTTTGAGGGACCTTACTTTCTTCTTGGCGTAAAGCCCTCGCTTTTTGCCAACGAGTTCTTGACGTTCTAACACCAACCGATTTCAGTTCACGTTTGTGATGCGCGACATCCATTCGGCCAACTATTGCATCTACTCGCGCTGTTTGAAGCGTCATACCGATGGAGCGGAGGGCTACTGCGCTGAAGTTTACTATGCGTCGTACACCGCAATGGTCGCGGCCCTATTCTCGAGCTTCCTGTTTGTCGGCGGGCGCTTCTACGCGGCTGCAAAGAGAATCACCACAACGCTGAAGGAGCACCAGCTCTAAACAGTCACGATCATCTCAGTCTGTACTCGATCCCACAAAGTCTTTACATTACAGTTCCCCTTTGTACTACTCGCAGCTTCACCAATCCAGTTCCGTCTGATCAAAACGCGATACTTACCTTCGATAAAATAGTTTTTACTGGACGCCCAAGCGTCGTTGGTATTCTGTAACACTTTCGTCCTGTTCTCAGTAAAGGGCGTACGGCTAGATGCGAGCGGATTCTGCTACGGCACCAACTGCGCCGATAGAGATTGTGATTAAAAGTCCTCTACGACCTGCACTGTGCGCTAGGTAGTTCGTTAAATCAGGGCGCTGTAGGGTCACCTTAACTTTTTGTACTGATCCTCGCTGTGTCACATCTGTCAAATCCGAGGTAGATTCAAACTCATCCTTGTCGTTGATGAGCATCGAAAGCTCACTATCAGCTCAGCATACACCTACGTGCTTTTGTCCAGTTTTTGGCACACCGAAATAGCAACCTTTTTCGAAGATTAATAATAACCGCCATGCCACGCAAACAACGATTTACAACATGCATGAGGCAAAACATGCAGTCGCTGTGCCTTTCGGTCCGTTTCCGGGTTTTACATTGCCTTAACAACTAAGACACAAAGTGACGTCTTTGAATTGCTAGTGTTCAACACTTCTCACGCCAAAGAAGGAACGTCTCGATGTTCTTTATTCATTCAAGGGGTTACGCGAGAGAAAAAACTCTAAACAAGAGCACATCCACCCGATAGCGGAATATCAGCCGCAGGCCATTGAGGCTGTGGGCCAGAAAGGACACTACTTATTTTAGCCTTGTTCTTCCCGACGAACGGAACGTTACAGTCTGGATCGAGAGGCTAATGCTAAGCCAAGAAGCCCACTGAGCCTATTAGCACACTTTAGTGATGGATTTTGAAGGAAATGTTCTTGGCGTCGGTCGAGTACGTCACTTCCCAGTCGCGGCCGCTGGCACTTCTAAAGCGCAGTCCCCCGTCGTTTTCGCCGTCCTGTTTGAAAGCATCCAAGGCTTCGACGTTTAGGGGCAGCGCCTCGTGCGTGGTGACGTTCAGAGTTAGCTTATGCAAGCCGTTGTGTACTTCCGCCTTCTAAGTGATTGATTTGTGACATGGAATAAAAGAAAATATATGATATAAACAGACACGGATGCATCGGGCGAAGGGGCTAAGCTTCTCGAGTACCGTGACTCGAGTACCGAATACGGTGGTCCAACTTCAGTGATTTCTTAGACTAAATTTGGCCAAAATTTTTTAGCATCGGCTTCTTACCTCCTAAAATAAAGGTATTTCACCCTGGCTGATCCACTCGTACAGGAGCCCATCCCCTACAGCGCAATAGTTACGAATATAACTGGTGCATCTGCTAGAAAAGTGTACGGTACCTGGATCCATCGCCGAAGAAAGTCGCTTCTCAGAGACTTGTGGAACGACATGCGTAGGACTCTCTCTCGTGCCGCGTATCGCTCATCGCATGCTCCGAACGAGAACTCGAGAAACGCTTCTTCGACGATAGCGGTGTCGAGTGTCTTGTCGAGTATAGGCCCCGACGAAAGCAGAGACACGCCGGCCTTGAAGCCATTACGTATGAGGCAGTCCTGCAGATTCGTGTATTTCCAGGCCGTGTTGACAATCGTCGTTTTCAGCTCAGCAAACGCTTTCAGGACTCTGAGTACTTTATGGTGCGTAACACCTTCAGCAAGGATTCGATTCCCCATGTAGAAAGTGTTAAGAAAGATAGTCGGAGCACGCTGCTCGAGGGAGTCCAGGAAATGCTCACTAATCGGCGTCGTCCCGTAGAGATATAGGGTATGCAAGCATGAAGACCGGCAGGCGTCGAGGAGAAGCGTCATCGCAGCGGCCTCGTTGTCGACACTGGTGGGAAGGCGAGTGTTCTTATTCGCGCCAAATTCGTCCATGACAAGCATGAACTGATTGTCCGCCTTGCTACGCTCGATCTTCGCAGAATTCAACCGTCTTAGGCACTTCAGCTTCATTTTGTCTTCGATAATCGCACTAAAGAGGCGGGTAACGATCTGGAGCGCGTCGAGTTCTTCGCGACGGACGAACTCGAACACGCCGAGGATTCCGTCGCTTGTCGCAAGAAGCGAAGTGACCTAAAGACACGCCGATTACACTCATTATAACGGAACGTTCGCATGTAGTACCAGTACGCACATGGTTTGCAGTAAAATTTATGCACTGCTAAAGGTTTATATTTGGCACTTGGGGCTTGCGATTGGCATGCGTACCATTCACTACCCGTAGACCTTTTCTCTCTATATGTTTTTGGAAACTTTCAGGTAGGAAACAAAAATCTTTAAAAAATTTCAGCGGCACTCAACGTTGGAACCAAAAAAACCATTAGCTACAAAAAATAAACATACAAGCAGTTCTGTTACCCTTTTCGCCTGGGGCGAAGCGCCCTAGACGCTGGTTATACTATGACTACGGCCCTGACTTACCCGCTGCTTGATGCCAAGAACATCGTTGAGCTGACGTTTGGACTCGGCCAGGTCGGCAACCAAACGACCTCGAGCGGCGACGTCCGCGCATGGAAGGCCCATCAGCTCCAGCATTGTACGGTTTATTGACGACACCACTGTTCTTAGCATTGCTTCCGCTTCTTCGGAAACGAGGGCGGCGGTAGGTTGCTTAGCGGGCACATCAACCTCTGACGCGTCCGCTTTACGCTTTCTGCTGGACGTTCCTGACGTACCGATTTGGTCTGAAACGGTAGTGTACGAAAACGACAGCACGCTTTAACGCGGCGATTTGACCATTTCTGGACCCCCCTCCCACTCCGCGTTACGCTTTCCTTGGACTGCAAATCACGCAAAATAGCCTATTTTCGGGACCTCCGTCTCCGTGTCACCGTGTCCGATTTCTGGACGCCCTTTAAAAGTGTCAACATTCAAATTTGTTCCCAGAAAGACCACTTTTCTCTCTAACATCTCTACTAGTGACCCTAGATCATGACCAATCTTTGCGCGTCCTAGAAAAGGAAAATACTTTTCAAGGTAGCGTTTTAAGGTTGACCAAGGCAACTATCAATTTTCGACGAATTTTTGCCATCTGAGTCACAAAATTCCTAGGACGGCGCCTGCGACGGGCTAGCTATCGTAAAAACCATCTAAAATCGCCGATTTTTCACGTCAACATGCCAGTTTCTCAATGAATTTTTGGAAGACCAAATATCGCTCTGGCGGTGCCTGCGGCAGGCTAGTTCGTTTGAAATCCCTCTAAAACCACGGGTTTTTAAACGTTAAAAGGCCCAAAAATCGACACTTCTGCAACGGGGACCAAGGCATTTTTTCGGTGACGGCCTCCTGCTGACGCAAAAAATAGGTAAGGGCCCCCAGTTACACTACCCCCCCCCCGAAATTTTCGGCTGGCAACGCCCCTGCCAACGTTAAAGTTATCTTTTGGCATAATGTGAAAAATTCGTTGTAGCTCTATTTTCCCAGAGCCTCGGAAATACCTTTCGCGTACAGTTCATGCTAAGCCAGGCTTTCAACCGCTCAAATCAGTTTTCAGGAAGTTCGCACATGTTTGCCGACTAAGACGGACTTAAATCCTTCACAAAGTGACGTCACTACGTACTTTTCTGCATCCGCTCCTCCTCGGTGAGCACCTCCAATGCGGTCTCGTTCTTGCTATCATCGTCGTCGTTCTCGGCATGGCTAACGTTGCCGAAAAGGAGCGCTTCCACGTCGTTGACGCTCTCCGCCGCGTTCTCGTACTCGTCTTCCAGTGTCTCAGGGTGAAGGCTCATCGTGAAGTTTCTGCGAAAGTCAAAAGCAAGGGATATTTGCTACTATGCGGACCAAACACGCAAAAATCACGTTTAAACTAAGGCCTCACGCACACACGGATACGCGCAGTACGCAAGGTCAACAATTCCGTGCAGCTGCCTCACGCAGAAGCGATCGGGGTGCACGCGCTCTTTTCTGTGCCGTATCCGGGTATCCAGAGATCTAATATTCTTCTACACTAAAGGGTGTGGATTTGTCCAAAAATTAGTGTTTGAGAGCGCGGTGCACCGTACCGCCTGCCCCGTCTTCATTCGTTAAATACAGCTATCCAGTAATTGTATTGGACTACCGAATAACGGTGCCTTCCGTTAAAGTTTGACCGTCTAAACGACGCGGCTAAACAGCAAAACGGATGGGCTTTAAAGGCCTCTCCTTTTTCGGTAGTCTTCGGCCACTTTTGGCTAATTATGGCTTTGGCCAATCTTGTGATGGTTTGACGAAAATATCCGCAAAATCTTTGGGTTAGAATGCAAGAATAATAATCAGCACTTGGACGGTGCTCACAAAGTCATCCAACACCCTCTCCTTCTTCTCGCCAGATGAATTCCAAAATTTCGCAGTGTGCACTCTCTGGAGGGTACAGCTGGTATGAAATGGTACGTATTGGAATAAACCAGCAGGTCAGTAGAGGACGGGACGACGCCGAGCCCTAAGTTCAAGGGTCCTGCACAAGCAAGGAAAAAGAAAATCAAGGGCAGACATTGTTTGTTCGCATGACACACCGCGGAACCAAAGAATCGACTGCCAGCGAATTCTAGCGTATGCAAGAGGACGCCTGCACGCACACTAACCTTGTGAGGGCACGCCTCAGAGCGTCCGCCGGCTTTAGAGAGGGCTCCGCGGGCAACCGCGCTTTGCTGAGTTCTGGCAAAATCGATAGTAGCCAAATTGTTGTTGTTTCATGGTCTCTTTGAGAACCCTCGGAAGGCTTACTCTCGCCGTCGCTGTATCGGATTTAGCGACTAAGTATTGGCTAACTGACCTTGAACGGCGACGATAATCAAAAGTGGTCAAAGTGTGAAACAAAATGCTTGGCTTTAAAAGAGATCGCTCTCGGTAGGTTCGAAGCTTCGGGCTCCTGCGCATTTGGTGGATACATAGCTAGTACATATAGAGCTTGTGACGCGAGCGGGCTGTTAACTAACGTAGACATCGTGTGTTTATACAATAAAAATTGTTTTGCTTAAGACACAACGGCTGCAAAATCTGCAACGTCCTAAAACACTTAGTGCAGCGTCCATTTTAGTTAGCATAAGCACCTCATGCTGAACGTTGCAGAAGAGTGCATAACGGAATTATATGAGGCACATTAGACTTGGACGACCGTACCGTATTCCGTACCGTACCGTACTGCGTACCGTATTCTACGGTACGGAGTACGGTACGGCTATGGGTCGTAAGGGGCTGCCGTACCGTACCGTACTGGTACGGTACGGAGTACGGTACGGCAAGACCCCAGTACGGCGCCGTATTCCGTACCGTACTACAGGCTAAAAAAAATGCCCATTTTTAGCTGAGCAAATTTTGGGCATTTTTGACCTAAATGCGAAAAATTTCGTCAAGAATGACGTGTATGCAGTCATATGTAACACCATTTGTAACGCTTAGTTCGATGGCGTTACTGTTATCTGTCCTAATGTTCCGATTTACCTGCGAAAAGGCTGAAAATTTGAAATTTTTTGTTACCGTATTACGGCGCCGTACTCCGTACCGTACCGTA
>JNEY01000829.1:22256-33164 GCA_020875895.1 Aphelenchus avenae
TACCGTACCGTACTGCGTACCGTATTCTACGGTACGGAGTACGGTACGGCTATGGGTCGTAAGGGGCTGCCGTACCGTACCGTACTGGTACGGTACGGAGTACGGTACGGCAAGACCCCAGTACGGCGCCGTATTCCGTACCGTACTACAGGCTAAAAAAAATGCCCATTTTTAGCTGAGCAAATTTTGGGCATTTTTGACCTAAATGCGAAAAATTTCGTCAAGAATGACGTGTATGCAGTCATATGTAACACCATTTGTAACGCTTAGTTCGATGGCGTTACTGTTATCTGTCCTAATGTTCCGATTTACCTGCGAAAAGGCTGAAAATTTGAAATTTTTTGTTACCGTATTACGGCGCCGTACTCCGTACCGTACCGTACCGTATTATGCCGTACTGGTACGGTACGGAGTACGGTACGGGGGGTGGGTCAGTACGGTACGGAGTACGGTACGGGGGGTCAGTACGGTACGGAGTACGGTACGGGGGGGTATCGTCCAAGTATAAGGCACATTCGGACGGGCAAATCAAGTTTACTGAAGTAGAAGTCAACAACATGCAGAAGAGGTGTTATAATTGATCACCAACGAAATGCCGGTGACCGCTGCCGCGGTAGTTGCTGTATTTTGCCACCCAATGGCGGCCACCGGCACTTTCAAAGCGCAATTCTTCGTCGGCTTGCGCGTTTCGTATCCCCCCCCCCCCCGAGGGCTCCTACCTACGCCACTGGTATGTAAGCTCCCGGACGACGCATTTTTAGGCTGGCGCTCCTGCCATGAGAAGATTTGAAGAAGGAGCTTATGTTCACAGTTTTGGGCCTCTGCTTTCTAAAAACGATTTGTTATTGACTTGGCGCCCTTGACAGTGCCGCAAGTGATGATAACACGTTGGTATCAAAGGCCTACCTCGATCCATCGCTGCAGAGAATCCTTTTTCAGATTCGTGGTGAACCTCATCCTCAGGAATCTCTTTCGCGTAGCGTATCGCTATTCGCAGTCACCGAAAGAGAACTCCAGCAGCGCGTTTTCGATTATAGCGGAGCCGAGTTTCTTGACGAGTCCTATGGTCCAGTGCGAGACAAAGGTTACACCGACCTTTAAGCAAGTGCAAATGAGGTAGTTCAACAGGTCAACGTGTTTCCCTGCCGTGATGGTCAGCTTGCCGTCAGCAAGAGTCCGACTTCCCGTGTAGAACTTCTTAAAGAAGATGGACGGAGCCCGTTGCTCAAGGGCGGCGAAGAAGTCCGCGTTCATGGGTGTAGTTCCGTAGAGTCGTATGCTTTTCAGGCGTGAATACCGGCAGGCATCGAGGAGGAGCGTCGTCGCAACGGCCTCTTCGTCAACATCGGTAGGAAGACTCATCACAGGATCGTCGCCGTTACCGAGATATGTCGTGCGACAAAAACAGATCTTCTTCTTGGCGCCGACTTCGGTCATGACAAGCACGAACTCGAACCTCGTCGCTCAATCCTGTCCTCGCTAGTCGCAAACATAAGCGCTTTAAAACAAATTTGTACCGTTCGATCGTTAGTAGCTGCTGTACCACGATGCAGCGTAAGTTTCGTTTTAAACTTTGAACACCTGCCTTTTAGTTAACAAGGAATATTTTTCCATAGGACTACCTACTTACCGTAATCCTTCTAATAGAGGCGCATTTCCAATGGAGGCGCACCTCTAATAGAGGCGCACGTTTGGGGAAAGTAAAAAATAGAGGCGCAGTCTCTAATAGAAGCGCATGTCTCTAATAGAGGCGCATTGAGCCTTGCAGTTATGTACTATTCGCCAAGCGACTCATGGAGAAGGGAATCCCACTTGGGCACTTGCTACATTTGGGAACGTATAACGGCTGTGCGGTATCACAATTGGGCACTATCACGATTGGCACTATCATTTTTGGGCACCTTATGGGAACCATCACTAGATTGGTCAATTCCCGTATAACTACCAGACAGGTCAAACTGTGCGTGCGTTGCTGTTCTTGCTCTTCCATTCCCCTTACGCTCCGGACATGGGAGAGACCCTCAGATTGGTGGCTGCACCGCGAGCACGCGTAGCTTGCGAGCGATGCATGTAGGCATACTTCGAAGGCTTTATTATTCTAGTACCTAAGCGTTGTACTGCCCAATCGTTCAGTGCCCAATCGTGGTACACTCCTCATGGAAGCCCAGAAACAATGACTTGATGAAAGCTGACGATTACCTATGTAAATAGCTCTACTACTAGTGGAAAATGAACGGCGAGAGCGACTGCTCAGATGATAGCGACTTCTGAGTGCCCGGAAACTCTTCTTGTTGCTTGTTAAATAGATAATAAACTTGTTATTCATAGGAGTAAAAAAATAGAAGCGCACTCTCTAATAGAGGCGCACTTTCCGGGGAGGTACGAAAATAGAGGCGCTGCGCCTCTATTAGAAGGATTACGGTATTTTCTTATCAGTTAGCTTGCACACTATCGCATGCGCAGCTACGTGCCGTGAAGATGACCCCATCCGCACACATCCCGAATGAGTTTTCGAAACGAAAATTGCATTACGCAATGGATATTATTAGTACATTACGGTTAGTTTAGACATAATTTTAACCATGAAGCTTCAGTGGGCGCTTATGATAAACCTTAAATCCGAGCCGGACGAGGGTTGCTATTATGGCTGCACATCTCTAAAAAATTACACGTAAACGGAACCTGACACACCTGTTGCTTAATGCCAAGAATGCTATTCAGCTGACGTTCGGTCTTGGCCATGATCGCAACCGCACGACCTCGAGCAACGATGTCTGTGCACGGGAGACCCATCGATTCGCGCATGGCAGCGTTTAACGAAGACACTACGGTTCTGAGCATGGCGGCCACTTCTTCGGGGACGAGGACGTTGGCAGACCGTTTAGCAGACGTCCGGCTCCGAAGCGGCTACCTTTCGCTTGCTGTCGGACGATTCGTTACGCATCATATGGACTGCTTTTACAGCGGTAGAAGTAAAAACACACAATGCTGAGTGAAACGCAATGAAACGGAGCCTGAATGTATGCGCTTTGCATCCGTTGTTCAGCGGGAGGTCGACAACCGAGGGCCAAACGATACGATAATTCCCCTTAGCTTTTTTGCACTGCCCAAAACATGCGCCTCACCTCCTCATTGGAGAATTAGTGTTCTGGTAGCAATCGTAGCCTTTGACAGAAGACATGTGCTTATGCTTCGGCTTTTGATATTCCGCTAGCAAACATGGTATGCCGAGGCAGCGCTCAAAAAACTTCAGCATTATGGAGGAGAGATTTGGTCGAGGTTTTTCACTGATTTCGTCGAAGATAGGGCACATTAGAACGTGGGGTACATAACTAAGCTCAACTTCAACCGCGGCTCACGAAAAAAATTTCAACCTCAACTTCAACCTTAACCCGCGCCTCAGAAAACTTCATCATAAATCTCAGCAGCCTGTGGGTTGAGGTTGAGGTTGAAGTCGAAACCTTGATGCCAGGGCATCTTTCCCATGTGTTAATAGTTGTCAACATTGACCTGACCCTCTTGTAAGGCTGACATGTTTCCTGGACGCACCCTTATTGTTTGGACCTCCTTGAGGCAGTGGACAACGGATCAACAAGATTAATGTCCCGGACGGATCCAGCGGGTTTTCCGGCCTTAAGACGAAACTCTTCTTTCAATCATTTTTATGACGAGAGCGAAAACCAGGGTCATGTCACGTCGTTAAATCCAGTTATTCTTTCATTCCAACGTCTCTCTTGCCTAGAGCAGCATAGTCCTACCTACCACATTTACAGTTGGAATATGCGGTTGTTTCTATCAGAATGCACCCAAAGCAATCATGGTGATGATGCTGGTATCGTTGGGCAATCGTGTATTCACGAAAAATGCCATTCTAGTGAACAGTGTTAGATAGCGTATTTTCCCGTGTAATCCCACTCCCTTCGAATAACTTCCTCATTTAGGGGGATATATACCCATTCGCGATACCCCCCCCCTCCTCGAAAACTCGCCGCTCAAGGGGGGGGAGGCATCGGAACAATAAGTCCCCCCCCCGGGGAGCTGTTCGGGGAAATACGGTACCGTAAAAGCTCTAATAGAAGACGAGTCCTAATAGAAGACGAGCCCTAATAGAAGACGAGCGACAAAAATTTCTAAATTGACTTGTCACAGAGACATGTTTAGAATACGTTTTAGGCCATAACTATTTATCCTAGACGAGAACTTTTTATCACTAAAATTACGAAAAATTTTGCTAAATCCATAGGGGGACCCTTTACGACTTTCAACGAAATCCTCGAAAATTTGACCATCGAGAAATAGAAGACATCGTCTTATATTAGAACCAATACGGTAACTATTTCTCGCCTAACAGTTAAGCACTGCTTCGGACCCAAAATGGCTTTAAGTACGCAGACGAGAGTGCCATCGCCCAAGTGTTTGCAAGAAACTGAGCATCTAGACCACGACCTCCATACCTTAGGATGTGGTTTAAGCCAATATGTGGATGATTATGCTTTGCGAAAGGCGTGAAACTGCCCCTAATCACGGCATTTACGATTTTACGGCATGGGAAGCGGTACGCTAATCTCTTGGTGTTGCTTAGCGTTCCGCATTTGCGTGTACGTGGTCTGCTTTATTTTGCACGTAAAACCAATAATTGCTCATGTCGTGCGGTTGGAGGCCCCGCATACCTAGTCATCCCGTAGACCGCCCGTTGCTGGGGTGACTGTGCTGATTTGTGATTAGCAATATTTACTTTTAAATCCGTCACGGACTGAAGACCCTTGTTCAGCCGCAATGACTCAAAATAACGTCGTCAAACCCTTCTCCGCGTGGGATGGACGGGAAAATATCGTGTGGATCGCGAACAAACACGCTCCCCGCCCACGTAGTAACTCATTCTTACGCGTACGGTTAGGCTAGCAGAGTAGGCTCGCACGCGCATTCGCCAGTTTTGCGCGCTGATTTGTCTGAAGGTCGTTCTGTTTCTCTGTTTGTTCTGCATATTCTGCCTTAGACCTGGTCTTAGCACTTCGTCAATGAGCACCTACCTCGACAACACTTTGAAGGACCGTATGACGTCTTTCCTCCTAAACGAGGACATGGCTGACGTCCATTTCCTCGTGGGGTTCGACGACGTCAAGGTAAGCAACTTAATTTTTTCATTCGTCCAACGTTTCGCGGGTAGCAGTTGACTACAGGGTGAACTTAATTGTAGGAGAGGATCATTTTTTTTCCTGAGGCCACATAAGAAGCAGGGTCAAAGACTCCTGCTTCCCGCTGACCGGGAATATGAGGGGCTAAAGACACTAACCACCTGATCCCCTCACACCGGACGCTATGGTTTCAATTCATAGGAGCGGCTTCCGGCACACAAGTTCATCCTCTCGACCGCATCGGTAGTGTTCCACGGACAGCTGAATGGTCACTTCAAGGTACCCGAGACGATCGACGTCGATGACACTACGCCTGAGTTTTTCAAAATCGTGCTCGGGTAAGATAGACCCTGCTGAATACCTCCTAACCGTCGCTTACAGTTGTAGCCATAAGCTTATCCATATTAGTTACCTTTTGATTGTTGGCTTGCTTTGCTTTCAGAGTGACTGATGGCAGCAATAGGCACCTGTACGGTTTGCACTTTAGCTACATCTACACCGACGAGCTGCACCTGACACCCCACAATGCCTTCCCTACTACTCTACTTGGCAAAGAAGTACATGCTCAACAACTTGATCGGAACGGTGACACAGTTCGTTGCATCGGCGTACACTGGCCCTACTGTTGCTAAAGCGCTTCCTCATCTACATCTCATGGAGGGAGAAGATGCCGAAAAGTCTGTCTTTTTAGGTTAAAATTGGATGTTCGTTTTAACCACAAGCTTGTAGAATCTGGCCGGAAATTGAAAACCACGCAGGCGCTGTCCTTGCATCTCCGGAATTCCTCGAACCGAGCCAGGCTGTGCTGTGCGACCTTCTGCGCCGCAACTTGGACTTGGACGAGCTCGCCGTCTACAACAGCGCGCTGGCTTGGGCTCGAGCGGAGTGCACCCGGTAGCATAAAACCACGGTGTTTTCCATCGAAACTAGTCTTTTTTAGGAAGGGGTTGTCCTTCGACAGAGATGCTCGCGAAGTGCTCGACAACGCGGTCGAACTCATCCGGTTCCCCTTGTTGAGCATCGAAGAGTTTTCCCGCGGACCTGCAAGCTCCAACGTCCTATCTGATGAGGTAAGGCTGACTACGGAGCATGTGTTTGTCACGACAGTTGTAGGAAAAGGTAGAGATCTACAAGTCGTATGGACTAGACGCAAGCTACAACCCCACGACTTTCTCCTCGACCCCTCGACGCCCTTTGATGACATGCAATCGGTTCGAACCTTCAAACATCGTAAACAACAACAGGCAAGAAGCAGAAGCTTGACAACTAGAATGATTCTAGCAGGTGCCCTTTAGCTGGCCCATCACGCAAAACCGCACATGGTTCTTCAATTTCTCGGTGAGCACTCGCGTTCGCTTCCGTGGCGTTGCCTTCTTTGGACACAAGGACGAGTCGAATGTTTACGAGGCGTGTACCAAATTTTCGTTACACTTTTATCGTTATCTCTAGGTCGTTGTTACGCTTCTCAACGGCAACTCGGGCGAGACTCTTGCGACGACGCACGCAGACATCACTACAGACCCGAGCGAGGGCACCTACAAAGTGCTCCTTGATCGACCTGTCCTGGTAAGTGTGAGTCAAAAAACTGTGCATTGATTGCAAACACGTTTTTTCGACCACACCGCCTACCTCTCGTTGCCAGTCGTAATCACTGGCTTGACCACCCACCCTACCCCTGCGAGTATCAGACCTGAAAATCACCGGATTTGCTTTCGACAAAAGCTTCTTGCTAGTTAGGAGACGACGGTAACTGAAAACGGAACGTTAGACACAAAGCGGGAACAAGTTTGCCGTAAGCGAATACTAGCCGAACTGGGTAAAGTATAGTGAACACAGTATACCGCACCTCCGCCATAAGTGTGTTTCCACATAGTCGTAGAAGTTTCCACTTTGCTATTTTGCTGGTGAAATTGAAGTACCACAGTTGCAGTTGTTAGTCGAAGTAGCCAGTTTATGCGTATAATACGTTAAATGGCTTAGTTTATTCGCGACGGACAGAATATTNGTCACAGAGACATGTTTAGAATACGTTTTAGGCCATAACTATTTATCCTAGACGAGAACTTTTTATCACTAAAATTACGAAAAATTTTGCTAAATCCATAGGGGGACCCTTTACGACTTTCAACGAAATCCTCGAAAATTTGACCATCGAGAAATAGAAGACATCGTCTTATATTAGAACCAATACGGTAACTATTTCTCGCCTAACAGTTAAGCACTGCTTCGGACCCAAAATGGCTTTAAGTACGCAGACGAGAGTGCCATCGCCCAAGTGTTTGCAAGAAACTGAGCATCTAGACCACGACCTCCATACCTTAGGATGTGGTTTAAGCCAATATGTGGATGATTATGCTTTGCGAAAGGCGTGAAACTGCCCCTAATCACGGCATTTACGATTTTACGGCATGGGAAGCGGTACGCTAATCTCTTGGTGTTGCTTAGCGTTCCGCATTTGCGTGTACGTGGTCTGCTTTATTTTGCACGTAAAACCAATAATTGCTCATGTCGTGCGGTTGGAGGCCCCGCATACCTAGTCATCCCGTAGACCGCCCGTTGCTGGGGTGACTGTGCTGATTTGTGATTAGCAATATTTACTTTTAAATCCGTCACGGACTGAAGACCCTTGTTCAGCCGCAATGACTCAAAATAACGTCGTCAAACCCTTCTCCGCGTGGGATGGACGGGAAAATATCGTGTGGATCGCGAACAAACACGCTCCCCGCCCACGTAGTAACTCATTCTTACGCGTACGGTTAGGCTAGCAGAGTAGGCTCGCACGCGCATTCGCCAGTTTTGCGCGCTGATTTGTCTGAAGGTCGTTCTGTTTCTCTGTTTGTTCTGCATATTCTGCCTTAGACCTGGTCTTAGCACTTCGTCAATGAGCACCTACCTCGACAACACTTTGAAGGACCGTATGACGTCTTTCCTCCTAAACGAGGACATGGCTGACGTCCATTTCCTCGTGGGGTTCGACGACGTCAAGGTAAGCAACTTAATTTTTTCATTCGTCCAACGTTTCGCGGGTAGCAGTTGACTACAGGGTGAACTTAATTGTAGGAGAGGATCATTTTTTTTCCTGAGGCCACATAAGAAGCAGGGTCAAAGACTCCTGCTTCCCGCTGACCGGGAATATGAGGGGCTAAAGACACTAACCACCTGATCCCCTCACACCGGACGCTATGGTTTCAATTCATAGGAGCGGCTTCCGGCACACAAGTTCATCCTCTCGACCGCATCGGTAGTGTTCCACGGACAGCTGAATGGTCACTTCAAGGTACCCGAGACGATCGACGTCGATGACACTACGCCTGAGTTTTTCAAAATCGTGCTCGGGTAAGATAGACCCTGCTGAATACCTCCTAACCGTCGCTTACAGTTGTAGCCATAAGCTTATCCATATTAGTTACCTTTTGATTGTTGGCTTGCTTTGCTTTCAGAGTGACTGATGGCAGCAATAGGCACCTGTACGGTTTGCACTTTAGCTACATCTACACCGACGAGCTGCACCTGACACCCCACAATGCCTTCCCTACTACTCTACTTGGCAAAGAAGTACATGCTCAACAACTTGATCGGAACGGTGACACAGTTCGTTGCATCGGCGTACACTGGCCCTACTGTTGCTAAAGCGCTTCCTCATCTACATCTCATGGAGGGAGAAGATGCCGAAAAGTCTGTCTTTTTAGGTTAAAATTGGATGTTCGTTTTAACCACAAGCTTGTAGAATCTGGCCGGAAATTGAAAACCACGCAGGCGCTGTCCTTGCATCTCCGGAATTCCTCGAACCGAGCCAGGCTGTGCTGTGCGACCTTCTGCGCCGCAACTTGGACTTGGACGAGCTCGCCGTCTACAACAGCGCGCTGGCTTGGGCTCGAGCGGAGTGCACCCGGTAGCATAAAACCACGGTGTTTTCCATCGAAACTAGTCTTTTTTAGGAAGGGGTTGTCCTTCGACAGAGATGCTCGCGAAGTGCTCGACAACGCGGTCGAACTCATCCGGTTCCCCTTGTTGAGCATCGAAGAGTTTTCCCGCGGACCTGCAAGCTCCAACGTCCTATCTGATGAGGTAAGGCTGACTACGGAGCATGTGTTTGTCACGACAGTTGTAGGAAAAGGTAGAGATCTACAAGTCGTATGGACTAGACGCAAGCTACAACCCCACGACTTTCTCCTCGACCCCTCGACGCCCTTTGATGACATGCAATCGGTTCGAACCTTCAAACATCGTAAACAACAACAGGCAAGAAGCAGAAGCTTGACAACTAGAATGATTCTAGCAGGTGCCCTTTAGCTGGCCCATCACGCAAAACCGCACATGGTTCTTCAATTTCTCGGTGAGCACTCGCGTTCGCTTCCGTGGCGTTGCCTTCTTTGGACACAAGGACGAGTCGAATGTTTACGAGGCGTGTACCAAATTTTCGTTACACTTTTATCGTTATCTCTAGGTCGTTGTTACGCTTCTCAACGGCAACTCGGGCGAGACTCTTGCGACGACGCACGCAGACATCACTACAGACCCGAGCGAGGGCACCTACAAAGTGCTCCTTGATCGACCTGTCCTGGTAAGTGTGAGTCAAAAAACTGTGCATTGATTGCAAACACGTTTTTTCGACCACACCGCCTACCTCTCGTTGCCAGTCGTAATCACTGGCTTGACCACCCACCCTACCCCTGCGAGTATCAGACCTGAAAATCACCGGATTTGCTTTCGACAAAAGCTTCTTGCTAGTTAGGAGACGACGGTAACTGAAAACGGAACGTTAGACACAAAGCGGGAACAAGTTTGCCGTAAGCGAATACTAGCCGAACTGGGTAAAGTATAGTGAACACAGTATACCGCACCTCCGCCATAAGTGTGTTTCCACATAGTCGTAGAAGTTTCCACTTTGCTATTTTGCTGGTGAAATTGAAGTACCACAGTTGCAGTTGTTAGTCGAAGTAGCCAGTTTATGCGTATAATACGTTAAATGGCTTAGTTTATTCGCGACGGACAGAATATTAGTGGGCCCACACATCCTTTACGTAGTTTCGGACGTAGCATATGGCTTCGCCACCGACAGCTGATGCCTAGTCTTCTGCTTAGATCCTGCCTGGCACTCAGTACAAGCTAACAGCGGTCAACATCGGGCCTGATTCGATGTACGCAAGATACGGACTGCGCGAGGTCACATGCGAACATGGCACTACCTCGGTCAAGTTTGAGTTTACGGACACCGGTCTGCGCGAGGACGGCCAATACGACGTCTCCCTAGAAGGTCACGTTCCTGTGATCTTCTTTTCTTTCCCGTGAACTTCTTGCGCCGGATGTTTATCGCATGTTAATGTTTAACGTTAAAACTTCATTTATTTCGTTGTCATACTTAGCACGCCGCAGTACAAAGGATTAATAATGACTAGCAGGGATGCCGCGCTACGCGCGGCAGACTGGCTGAGACACAGGTCTTTTCTATTTCAATAGAAGTCTGAGAAATACTGCTTGAAGTTCTGAGGTCTGGCGGCTTGAAGTTCTGAGGACTGCGGCTTGATGTTCTTAGGGCTGAGCACTGCTGCCTCAAGTCCTGAGCAGTGAAGCTATGCTTAAAGTCCTGAGGACTGCTGCTTGAGGTCCTGAAGACTGCTGCTTGAAGTGCTGAAGAGTGCTGGTTGAAGTCGTGAGGAACGATGCTTAAAGTTCTGAGGACTGTGGCTTGAAGTTCTGAGGCCTGCTGCTTGAAGTCATGAGCAGTGCTGCTTGAAGTCCTGAGGACTGCTGCTTGGAGTTCCGAGGCCTG
>JNEY01000829.1:36519-47351 GCA_020875895.1 Aphelenchus avenae
GGGGGGGGGGGGTCAGGTACGGGTACGGCTACGGTACGCGGGGACCCCCGTTACGGGCCGTAATGAAACCCGTAAAAAAAGGTAAGGGGGGACCCTTTGGATGCGAGAAATTTCAGAAAATTAGCAATTTTTAAAGACATAAAGGCAAAATTTGCAAATATTTTTTCGTCAAAAAGGGCTGTTTTTGATTACAAATAATAGTTTTGTGATGTGCTGTTACCCGTAGACATGTTTGTATTTGTTTTTTGTTGGATGATAGCACAATTCTGGCAAATTTTTGACTTCAGTACGGCTACGGCTTACGGGCCGTAAAATCACTACGGTACGGCTACGGTACGGGGGGGGGGTCCAGTACGGGTACGGCTACGGTACGGGTGGTAAATGTCCATCTCGAAAATGCACTGATACGCCTTTCAAGTAACAGGACCATTGCTGAACGTGGTGGATGTTTCGCCTGGGTTTAGGGGTTAGTTTCCTCTACGGACGTTTCTCGTTTCGGTTTCCGAATCCTTCAAAAAGGCGCTAAGCTTTGTGGCTTGTCCTTGGCCGTGGTGGCTAAATAGGCGTTAAACTCACGGTCATGAATTCGGCTACCGGCCCCACTTCCAAGTTAAGTCCCAGAAAACTCTGAAACACCCGCTTGGAGCAAACTTGACGCATCTTGTACGGTTGAGAAATTTTGTCATTTGTGGCCAGCTCGTCACTTTGCTTTTTTGTTGCTCTTCTTCAAGCATTCGAGCACACTGACCTCGTGATGTCCACATGAGCTCACTCTGTACGTCACGATGGAGATGGAATACATGGAGACGGTGCATCAAAACACTACTGCCCTGGACGCTTACAAACGGAACAGCCAAAATGGCGAGGACCTTCGCTTCGAAAGTATCAGTGGCCGCCGCTGGTCAGCAACGTATCTACTGGACATCGACGACTACAACGACTGTGAGAGCGTGGAGCTTACCTTCAAGATCAATCACTCAATGTGTTTATATCCGTTTAACTCACAGCGGCTATCATATTGTACACATGCATGTTTCGACGATAAGAATGGTGCGTCATTGTCAGCCTCAACTGGCGTTCAGCTAGTAAACCATCGTTGCGTTTATTGAAACCTTTCAAGCTGGAAATTATTTACATCACAAAATGCTGGAAAACACGATCAGAGACGATGTTTGCGGAAAGTCGTCGCCAATGCCACTCAAAAGCGGCTGAAAGCGTCTGTTAGACGTAGAAACGGGACTAGATAGTTTGGGCTAGAGACCGACATACACATCCACGTTCCGTAAAGCCGTAATGATGCCCACCACCGTGGAAAGCCGTAATGAAGTCTAGGGTAATCGAGATTATCATCCCTTACTGGACCTCCCGTGCCGTAACGCAGCAAAGGAGTGTTTCGGTCCACCCAGTACTGCGCAAGAGCCGGAATAGGTTGTTTTGGAAAGGAAACGGTCCGAAATGACGGAATCCACCGAACCCCGTCGAGTGTTTTTTGGGCGGAAGCTGCCACCATTCAGACTCGATCAGCGCCCCTCACCACTCGAACGCATTTCGCTTCTTGTCGCCCGCCACTTTGCGTAGTTAGCACGATAAACCTTACCGCCGAAATGGGCCTTAACCCATTACAGTCCACCCTGCCCTCCTGCAAAGTCGTAGTGCATTAGGGAATGGCTGACGGTCGCACCGCAATTGCATTACGGTCGCACCATAATTGCATTACGGCACTATGCGGTAAATATGCCGTAGTGAGGCGTGAAGCCGTGAAGCCATAGTGTGGTAGTTTTACGATTTGGCCTAAGGCCTCACCTCACTTTAAGGTAACGCGCTGCATTACCCTAGTTTTGACGAGTACCTACTCTATTGTATGCGTTAAATAAGGGCAGAATGTCCTGCTTACCGCGTTAGTTGGACGCCGGCGCTGTCTACTTTTCCGTTGTGAGTGTTCAGCCTTGCGCCAGTACTGATCTCCGTTAACTTGTCCACTTCATAGCGGATGCCGACGCCTACGACATCCACCGGCCGACCTCCGGGAATGCCAAGCGAGCCTTCCACGCGTCCTTGAAGAGCAAGGTTGTCAGTGACGCTGCGCTGTGCCGTGAGGTCGTAACCTGCTCGAAGCGGAAAACCGGTAGCACTGGCGTTAAATCCGGGTCGAAATGCCTGTAAAGCAGAAACACACTTCTATTTCCAATTTCCAATCCTCATTATAGACGGTATGACGGTATGATAGTCGGCAGTCATCGGTGTCGTACTGTTATGTGGTTCCGCAGTTTTTCTCCGGAACCTACCTTCGACGGTGAGTGGACGGCGACTGCGAATCGCGCAATACGCTGCGTCTGTTTCAGAGCTTTCTCCGTGGGCTCAGGGTCGTCTACGCGGCGCTTCTCTCGACGTACTGCCTGGCTTTAATCGCCTACGTCTACCGTCGCTTGGGCGCTCAACAGAGCGCTCTTTTGGCTAGTATGCCATTCATCTTCGTTGGAACGCTGGACGTGTTTGGCGCCTACAGACGGCTGGCTCTTTGTGTCACTGCCACACCTTTCTTGCTGGTATGTGTTACCGTACATTAACTTCGAAGGTTAAGTTCATGCCAGCTTCACGGAGCGGGGGGTTTTGCCTTACGCTCGTCTTTTGGGACATGCGTAGGCTTTTAACGTGTCCGTACATGCTTATTTCTGTAGGCAATCTCTATTTTGATCATGCTGAAAGAGGATAGATGTACTTTCTTGCAATTTTTTTGCAAAGTCTTTACAACGGAACTGGCTTTTGTGGTGAAATGCGAAAAATTGACTTTTATGAGATTCTGTTGGACAGTGTAAAAAAATGACCACCATGGCTTACTTGCTTTCCTAAGGCAGCCGGTTTCAGATTTGCTCTCTCACGCATGTCATCCCTTCGTGGAGCTATTACGTCTACTGGCGCTGTCTCGAGCGTCATTCCGAAGCTCAAACTCAGCATGACTACTGCATCGAAGTTTACAACAAGTCTTACAACATAATGGGTGCGGCATTAGTCGCATACCTCCTATGGGCCTGTTGGCGCTGTTACGCGGAGACAAAGCGAATTATCACATCGCTCAAGGAGCATCAGCTCTGAATAACCATGCTATCGTTGTCTCGTTCGCTCTTGTACTCGAATCACCAAAACTCGTTACATTTGAGCTTGTACTTTCCTACACTTCACCAACTATTTCCAACCGAACTTATGGAGTACTTACCTCTGAAGTCATCTTTTTGCTGCACACTTAAGCGTCCTTGTTGATGGGGAAACACTTTCTGTGTCGTTGCAAATAAAAAAGCGTGACTAGATGCAGTCAAACCGTTTTCTCGAACGGGGCCTCCTGAAAGGTGCGCTCTGGTGACTCAAAAGAACCGCAAGGTAAGCGACAACGCAAATGAGTCATCATCAGCATCAGTATCATCATACGTGCCAGACTATTAGCTACAATGAAGCCAAGAGCATCGTCCCTGCTTTGTTCAAGCTTCGTTTAACGCCATGAAGGTTAGAAGTAGCGGGATCATAGCAGTACCTTAACTGTGTCATAGCCTTCGCACGGCAGACCACTTGTCATCGAAGTGGACGCTTGTCTCAGTTCCGTCGGACTTTCGGCAAGGAAAATATGCTCAGGAAAACTAAACAGCTTTATGCGACCACGGTCAAGAATTGTTTGCATAGACAAAGACGCTAGCATCGAATCATTGTACAGTTGTGCATGTGACCAGAAAGAGAAGAGCAAACCACGGGAAAGGAATAGCAATGGCGCATTTATGCAAAACAGGTATTTTCTTGATATGGCATATATGTACGTTCGATACCGGCTTCATTTGGTTGAAAGCATTCGCCCATGCACCAGCCTTTTCAATGCCAAGTTACTGGGTGTTTCCTTCTTTTTCTAATTCTCTCCACACGGAGAAGAGGGTGAGTACAAATGAGCACTACCAAAGGTCATGAATGTGAGGAAAGAGACTCGTTTAATGCAGCAAAACCTTCTTTGCAGACTATTTTAGGGTAAGAACACACAAGGATTTTAGCGATGAGAACGTAAGTGGTCGCAGATGAATTTGCATCTATCGAAGAGCTTTGCACTTTGCTTGTCGATTGACAGCTTGTTGTCGAAGCTCAGGCCTCGATGTCCCTAAATTCCGCAGTGTTCACCACATGTCTGAAAGCACGAAGCGGCACCTTGGCATTCGAGATCCAGCTGAGCCACTCGGTCATTTTGTGGAACACCATCGCGAAGTCGGTGTTGGTCGAGAGTACGTCTTGCATTATCTGTACGCCCTCGTACAATAGCGTGAAGTCGCTGAGTAGCTGCACGGCCTTGTACGGCTGCGTGCTTCGGTCGCGCATTTCAAGTAGGACCTTCATGAGGCCCTTGATGCGGTCGTCGCCAAGCACGCCCAACAGGATGCGCTGTGGTTGATACTTGTCCCTGAGTATCATTAGCTCGTGGAATGCTTGCAGGAAATTGCGCTGCTCCCGTCGGTCGGTCACCAGGATCGACTGTAAAGACTGCTGTTAGGCATTCGTGATGTTTTCGAAGTATGCACTGTCAAAAGGAGTTAGAATTTACAGGCAAAAGCGCAGCCAACGTGGTGCTCTAAACGAATGGAGGAGATTCTATGTCTTGCAAAACAAAACCAAAACCATCGCTTTGAAAGGCGAAAGCATTATAGCGCTTTAGATGTTTTCTTAAGTAATTCTCGCCTTCAACTTCAAATAAAATGTGACATACATCGAAATGGAGCTGCGCGAAGACCTTCCTCGTGATGACCATATTGCCGCGACAAAGCAGACAAACAATGTTCCGAACCGTCGAGTCTTTATATGCATGCTCGAGGAGCAATCCAATCAGACGCTGCACATTCTGTGCGTCTGTGATCCACTCATGGACCTCCGACGGTGGTGCGAAACCGAACAGCTTTCGAGCATCGGTTCCGGGCACCGTAACAGCGCTGCTGGAAGCCTCCTGTTCCGGTGCTATGCAGCAGGCGGCGAGGAGGAAGTAGACGATGTCGAAGATCACCGGGAACTTGGAGCAGAGGCCGAGTACTCGCTGGTCCTCGCGTCCGATCACCGTCAGAAGAATGCTGAGTCCGCCCACATTGATGAATCGCTTCCTCTATAAAGGTGTCTGTCAGTTTCACATTGTGGGCCTGCTTACATTGTCCAGCGATTCCTTCACCCAGCTCATGGCGAGGTCGAAGAACTGCTGCGGTTGACGCAGAAAGTCGTCGAAATTATTACGCGGCACAAGGGTGATCAGACGTAGCACCAAGTCGGTTATCGTACGATCGTCGCGGAACAACGCCCCGTTGAGGTCCATGTTTGACTGGTCCACCGCCGAGAGGTCAGCCTCGCGTGCCTCGTGCAGGAAGTTGAAAAGGACGCGCGCGAACGACTCGCGCGTCTCGCTCATGGGTGCGTCTACGAGGAAGTTGAAGATGAGATCTTGACTGAGCAGGATGTTCTTGAAGAACCACTCGCGCACAGTCCGGTCAGAGGTGAGGGCACTTTGTAGTAGGCGCTGGATGTCCGTAGACGTCTTGTCTCTCTGAAACTGAACATGCTAGCCTATACCTTGACCGTTTAACATGTTATATTTGGCGTCTATTGGCTGCCTCGAGGGGTAAGATCCAGGGATGGGGGTCTCGGACTCGGTCTTGGAAACCGAGACTCTCGGGGGGTCTGGTCTCGGTCTCGGTCTTCGAAATTTTAGTCCCCATCCTAGCTTTTCAAGGAACGCCGCCAGGCGCCGCACAGAGCAAATTTTGACTATTTTTCTCAAAATTTCACTCAAAGTCTCGTTGGTGTCGCCTGCGGCGGGCTGTCTTGAACCAACTTTTAAACATATTCAGAGGTCGATAGGAAATAAACCAACTCTGAGTCTACACCGTAGCTGACAACCTACGGCCAACGACACATTGTCAACGTGTAAAAATATTCCGTCACTTGACATGGCAGGAATGATACACGAGCAAGCCCACGGTCATGATCCACACATGTCACGACGCGCGGCAGTGAAAAGCCCTACAGCCCCATCTTTGACGATGAGCTCACGTTCCTCAACATCTGCAAAGACTGCATGTGCAAGAGCGGCGCTACCTGCCAGAATGGAGTATTCCCCCACCCGCGGAAGTGCAACCAGTGCAAATGACCCAACGGTTTCGGTGACATACCGGCTGAAAAAGTCAGATTTCCAGTCACTTTCATAGCACTAAAACAACAAGTCGGCCGCGTTAATGATGATTCATTTTGTTCCGGGATGAATGAATCGATACGGGCTTCGGGCACATTGCCTGAGCGTGAAATAAATTGCAAGTCTCGGTCTCGGTCTCGACCGAGACTCTCGACTCGGTCTTCAATATTGGAGTCCCCATCCCTGGTAAGATCCGCACTGATCCTTCTTTGGTGGTTTCTAGGGCCTCTACCGGGGGTACAACCGTAGCCGTAGCAGTTCTGACGTTACCCGTGCCATAGCCGCACAACATGACCTATGGCCGTATAGTTTAGATCTTGAAAAGTGCTTCCCTATCAATTTTTGGCACACTTTATGCACCGATGCACGAATCCGTCTCTGGGGCGGAGCGGATCCAGGGCGTGGCGGAATCTCACGATGATACCATGTTCGGGCTCAACGATCCCGGGAACTGGGCAAAACATCTTGGCCGGGCGGGGAAGGAATTCTGCGGGGTCCCAAAAGTCATAATGTCACCCCCGCATAACATACAAGGCACAAGGAAGGTTATCCTTGTAAGTTATAGGAGGGTGAAAATTCGACTATTGGGACCCCCCAGAATTTTTCCCACCCCCCCCCCCCCCCCGTACTAACATTCTAGTACCGCGACAATTTAAAAATAATGAAGTGTCTATAAGGGTGCTGCAACAATGCTGGCAAACGGGGAGTTCCATGATTCAGCTTACTTCAGTGTTGCCTCGCTTGGCACCAACGCCGTCGCATTCTTCGGTTGCATGATGCTTACCAGCGCAGCTAAATAAACAGTAGCTTAAGAGAACAAGAGGTACGGTGGTCAACTTGGAACTGGCGCTGGCCTCGAGCTCCGCGATACTGCGACGGAGATTCGCGTTCTCTGCAATTAGTCCTTCGTTGATTAGTCGTAGTTGACTGCAGTCGCGCCAGCTCAAATCCGCTCTTGACTGCCTAAAATGGACCGCAGTCACTTTCTGTGAAAGAAGAGACAAGAACGAAGAGCCATCGTGTCACTAGGGAAACTTCCTCAAAATTTTACGTATTTTTCACATAAGACCTATAGTTGGCTATTTCGACGTATGCGGCAGGCTATTTCATGTCAAGAGGTTCGAGATTCGGTTGGACGCTCTAAGCTGTCAGTTCGCTGGTGCATGGATTGGCGGTTCCTTGCTTACTAGCAATAATGCTATCCGTAACCCTACAATACGGCTGCACGAAGGGGGGGGGGGTATGACCATTACGGGTTTTGTGGGCCTGCTGGAGAGGGACTCATTTCGTTTTAGCATCAGATACTTCTGTTGGACCAAGCGCATAGTCATGATGTTCAGCGCTTGAGTTCAGTGCGTTTTGGGCACCGGCTCAATGTACCTGGCATGCAAATCGGATTGAACCGGTTCGTTCTGTGCGTGAAGCATAAGCTTAGCATGGTCAGCGTCAGCAAGCGCTGTGCGAAGTTGACCGATCTCTGAGTGCACCATCTGAGCTTGCTCCGATGCGTGGCCGCTTGGTAGCCCTGCGTCTTCTGCGCCGTCGCTTAATGGAGGTGCGTCGTCGATACCGCTTGACCCCAAGGCTTCTGCCATATGCGTTGTCGTGGCGAAGGCGGCAGTAGATGGCTTCTGAAATTGCATAGCTCAGAAAAGTAGTCACGACCACCGCACCTTCTCGATTGCCTTTATTTTCGCGGTACGCTTGAATCTGTTTAAAAGTCTGCGCTTGACAGCCTTGCACAGCTGATGAGTCTCCGGGAGGCGCTGAATCTTTTCTAGGCTCTATAAGGCAATAAATCTTCCGAATGTGTGAACGTCTTTTGTCCATACCAAGTCAGTTATATCCATGGCGTCCGCAGAAACGTCAACTTCGTCAACATACTGAAATTTACAGTTTGGCAAATGTTAATTCCTCATTTCTAAAATCACTTAGGTAACCATGTATGACTTACCTCCAAATGACTTGCTGCCTCACGAGCCACCAGAGGCTTTTTGTCCATGTCCTTGTCGGCTGCTCCATCGTTTTCGCGAATGAATGGCGAATCGCTGACTGCGAACACTTCCACCTTCGGACGCACTATGGGACGATGCGAGCCGTCGTACATGACCTCCACGTCCTCGACCTGTGCACGGTCTTTGTACTTCTGTAGAAGAGAAGCGAAGTAGCTGAAAAATACCCATCTCACTGTTAGCAGCTGCTTAGCGCCGGCGCTCTCACCCATCAACGTGCAGGTCGCGCACTTCCGCTCTTCCCTTGCAAACTGGGCAGTCCCAGGAGATGTACTTTTTGTCGACGATTGCGTCAACGCCAAGGAGTTTGATGCCGTGCTTCTTCACAGCGAGAAGCTTCCGGTCGTGCATCTTCAGGTAGCTAGACAGGTCGAAACACTGCAAGTGCTGGCAGTTCTGGGCGCGCACTGGAATTTCGATGCGTGACCCACGGGCCTAAATCTTGTCCGATGTTTATGTCGCATGCGCTTCGATTCTTACCGGAGGATAGTGCAGCGAAACCCTTGCGTAAATACCGTCGTGCGCTCTGACAGGTTGTGTACGGATGCCTGTTCGGACGAATTCCTCAGTGAATCTCACGAAGCGTGCTGGATCCCTCAGCACGCTGTTCATCGCGTCTTCCCAGCTGTCAACAGCCGGGGCCTTACGATTCTAAAAAATCAGTCGAAGTATCAACATTATAGGGTTTAGACGTTCTTCTCTCCCATTCAACTTACCGCTCGAGTTTGCCGCGACACGAATGAGTGAATGCAGCTAAAATATAAATCAGTTCGAGTTTAACGGCAATATTCGGAAATACAACAAGCTAGCACATGTAAGTAGGTAAAAAAGCGAATGATCACATCTATAGGCAATTTTGTGGAATGTTCTGCGAAAACCTTCGCTAACTGAGAACAATGACTGAGTGAGAAATGGAAAAGTGCAAACAGTGGGATCCGTCCGCATCAATTCGGCAATGACTCTGATCAAGGGATACGTTCAGACGTACGCAAATCGATTGCTGTCTTACCAGCCGCTAGCGTACTTTCCAGAGACCGAACGCGGCGCTGGCTCACTTCCGCTAACTCATTGAAACGATTTTTCTCCGAACGATTCGCCGGCGCGGCGCTCTGGGCGCAGGGTTTAGCAGTGTTCTGATGACTGACGGTTCATCAGTCAAAACACAGGATTTACTTCATCGGAAGTTATGCTTCCCAGAAAGTTTAACTTGCTTGCAAATTACTATCCAATCGATCCAAATATTTGCTGATTTTCTCACACAGCAAATGCCGAAAGAACTTCTCGCTATTTGTTCGAAGAAGGGCGTCCAGGAGCTTCGCTGTAGTGCGTAACCGTCGGTGGGCACTACATGGAGTTCGTTGCATAAGCTGAACGAAGACGGAATCATCGTATTCCTCTTTGGGGATTTCGAACGGGCAACGCTGAAGTCGTTGGCGGTGGGAAGCGTAGCAGTGGGTCCCCGATTTGTCAATCGACTTGTCAAGGTACGGCAAACAGCACGATGAAATCAAGTGAAACTCTTAGGATATTGGCGGGACTTCGGGTCATCCTCAGAGCGCACGGTTAGAGTGGGCCAATCATGGATTTCCGGAGTTTTTTTCGAGATTTTCAAAAACTCGTTCAAACCCTGAATGGAGAAAACTCGTTTCCTCCTGTCCCTAGAGTTTTCCGCAAGGTAACGAGGCGTTTAGGCAGTCGCCGTCGACACGGACAATATTTTTGCCCATGTTTCGTTGGTTCCCACCAAAAATTTTGCCACCAGACAGTCGTGTTTCGTGCTTGTTGCTCGTGCGTCTCGAGGGCCAACGCGAATAAGCCTTTGCCCTAAACCCGTCACTCACTTTCTCTAATGATACCCTAATAGTGGCTGGTTTAGATTCACGAATCCACTGGCGTTCGAGCAAACATCAGTCTTAACGTGATTCAACCGTATTATCGTTTAGACGTCACTCGGTGATGCGTTATTTGAAAAGTGTGCCTGTCAACGGTGGCGCCGTTTGTGTTTCTAGTAAGGCTGGCGTCTAGCGACTCAGTCTATGCTTAGCGCAAGTGGTGACGACTCTGTGTGACTCGGTTTATTGGGCGCTCTCTCAGGACGCGACCGCAAGTGAAAGGCGAAACGATGAACTGTGTGGGACTGGATGGGAGGACGGGAGCGGCGGATCACAGAAAGGGGCAGCGGTGGGGCGTGGCCGGGTCACAGGCGCTAGCCACTGCCTTAGTACATGCCCCGCTCCGCTCAAGGCATCTTCCACTGATGCCGGCGCAGAACTACGAGGCTAATGGGTGCGGAACAAAGAGACAAGTGGAGAAGAGTTTGGAGGGATGGGTAACAAAACTGGCAACGAGTAAAAACGACAAGTGGATCTGAGGGGACGCATAGGGAAATATGGATGTAACAAGGACAAATGGTGGCTAGTGACGCTTCTGGTGACGATGAGACTTCGATGGCTGGCTGGACGGCTGGAGCGCGGAAATGATGTCGCTGAGAAGGCGAGGGTAGATTGGAGCGTTGGAGCGTGGTCCGGAACGAGGTGCTGCGTGATGGTGGTTGATGCGTCCACCACGTGTCGAGTGTAGGTTGGCGTCGAAGGAGCGGCGAGAAGTAGATGGCTGGGACTCTG
>JNEY01000830.1:0-12143 GCA_020875895.1 Aphelenchus avenae
GGGGAAGACTAAAGTAAATTTCACGGGCTTTCTTGTAAAGTATGTTATTCGTAGGTAAAAGCTAGTGCTGTCATGTGTTGAGGCAGTAAGCGCTGTTATTCTGACGCCATGCAGTGATCACCTTACAACTCACTTTGCGGGCACGATATACACGCCAAGAATTCGACTTGTAAAAAATTGCCAAGGGGAACCAAAGGCATTTTTTGATCGTGCTTGTTCTTTGCTGTTTTGTGAGCCTCGATTTAAAGGCCCCCCGGCTAGAGCGTGCCTCGAATGGAAGGCCCGTTTCCCAGGGTTGGGGACGGCTTTGAAACAGCCGTTATTCCCATCACGTGACAGTCCGTGAATAGGTCAGGTCGGTAACGCAAAAGCAGCGATTTCTTGCGCATCGGCGCGACATGAATTGTCAAAACGCTGCATGCCTCACATCACAGTGTGGAGGGTAGGGGGGGCTCGGCTAGCACTAGTGATGTAACAACGATGAAGTGATTAAAAATGTTAGCACCTGTTCGCCATTCGGGATGACGGTCGGGTGGCCTAGATGTTGGGTCGTCGTCGGTGTAGTTCATGTTGATTGTCCGAGAACCCTCGGCGCCGACGTTATCACTGTTGCGATATGCGACCGTTGCCCACGCAAAGCATACCAGAACGGCTCGCATTTCTGGAAAAGGTTGTAGAAAGTGATAGTCGTTGTACAAAGAGCGCAAAACTTAGCGCTGGAACATGAAACAAACGAACAGAAAACCTGGCATCATTTGAGGTCCTTTTGCGTCGGTAAGCGTTAGTTCCCTCGCAGAAGAAAGAAAAACACGCTTTTAAAAAGCTGTCAAGATGGGGCGGACAAGTGCGGTCTATCAATGCTTTTTCGTAAAGATGCAACGCAAACCTGCAATAATAATCGAATGGTCACCTTTTATGCGGGATAACCTTGACGCGCTGACCGCGAGGCTTGCGCTGGACACTGGAGGTCATTCACGACCGTCATGCGCTCATTTAAAAGGAACTTATCGCTGGCTGTTTTGTAAAACCCTGATACGTCCAGCTGAGCTGGAACACTCGCTTTAACAAGTGCGCTTAAAACTGTGGCACTTGTGAGGTGAGATTGATATCCAATGTGAGGTTTCGGTGTGCGGCATGGAATTAGCGTTCAGCACGCTGACAACAAACCATGGCGCACGGACAAAAGGCCGTGGTTCATATTCTTCGCGTGCACGACAGAATCAGCAACTATAAGTCTATGATTTTAAGTGACTTCATTATTGACTCTCGAGCAGCCAAATGAAGCATTATCATTCGTTTCGCGTCGTGATACGCCAGAAGAGGTTGCCTGTTGTCTTTGCCCCGATGGTTGTGGCTTCAGACCTACTTTTAGCTTAGCCTCTCTCAAACTCTCCAGGGCCTTGCTGCGAGAAGTGTTCCGAGGCAGAGGACACATTCAGTGTTCGAAACAGGACGAACTGTTGGAATTCGATAACTGCTGTCGCCGGGAAGGGGCATGGATTCTCTTGTCTTTATGCCCACAAGTACGTTTAAGCACAAAGCGTCCATGGGCCACGCCGTGTACATAGTGCGGACCTCGGTGACCTAACGAGGTTTACACAGTAAGGTTAACCTGGGCCTTTCTGTGGTTAAGCCAGCTTAAGCATTACGCCTCCTCCCTTTATGGATCAGACAAATGGCCTATGGCAAGCTAGAAATATATAGCTAAAAATATTTAGGTGGGCATGAAGTAAACTAGGCAGGGGTTTGTGTGTTTGCTCGCTTGGTCGGCTCATGGCTCTACGAGTTAACCTACAGAACCTTTGTGAAATCTCCTCGGTTTTGCGCAAGAGATTTTTACGCTACACTAAGATGTAAGCATCCCGCACTTACCTGCTTTGTGTCTGTTTCATCCTGCACCTATTAGAGGCGTTGGAGTACTTGTTTAGACAATTCCATTAAGCTGTATCGAGTGCGTTGTTCGATTTCGGACCAGCTACGGGGACTTCTCGCTCCAGCTAGGTTCTTGAATGCATTCTGCGGACTGCCACGTTATGTTTACACAGATGTGACATTGTGTCTACGTGCTTAGCAGGAAAATGATGACGACGTAAAAGGACATGCAGACGGCCGCTACACTTACGCCCGATCTCCCAAAGTCGTTCGAGTTGTGCATTGAGTATACACAACGCGAAATACGTTCCGTTCCGTTCCGTAGCGTCGTCCAAGCTACAATGCCCATCATTCAGCAAAGCTTTGGTTCATTTCACCGCACTGTTTGCCAAGGGCAAAGCTCATATTCCTGCGAGTTACAGGCCTATGTTACACAGAACAGTTGGGAAGTGTAAGCTTTGCTCTATGCGACACTATCGCAACGCATACCGGAAGATGACCGCGCTAGGCCATTGCTGAGATTGCACCGCTTCCGAATTGGCTACGTCCGAATGATCTCTAGCAGCATAAAGTACCATAAATTCCCGTCTACATTTGTGGAAGTTCACGCATTCGCAGAAGGATCACTCCAGCAAAAATGCGGCTTCGACTACCCGCCGCGGTGGTTGCGCTAACAGTCACATGCTCGCTCATCCAAGTCGCCAGCTCTATTGGTGCAAACCATCCAAATCTCCGGATGGACCAGGGCGAAATTGACGCGCTCGTTCGTGCCATGCTCATCGCCGAGGACCCATCGATCCGAGGAAGTTTCAGCATGAACTTGCAAGATGACGCCTCATTTCACGAACAATCCGGATTTCAGTGGCGCCCCAATAGGTATGTTTGTGGATGTAGTCAAAAATGTCATGCCCTTAAATGCGGTGAGTCTTTAACGGAAGAGAGCCTCAGAGTCGCGAATTTGCTTTTTCGACGCACTTGCCTCTTTGTCCGATGAGATTCCATTGGTTTAGGTTGTTCGAAATAACGAATACCGGGTTCGCGAGGTCGCCGACGTTTCTAGCCCTAAATCAGCTCATTTACGCTTACGAGCCACGAGTCGGGCGTCCCGACCCGAACACTGACGTAAGCCTTCTGACTGACTAAGCAAGTTCTGAGCCAGTGTGGGATCGACATCGGGTCCTCGAAATCAAACAGAATGCAGTACGTCAGAAAGGAAAGCGGAATCAGTATCAAAAGCGGCTAAACGGCTAAAACATTTGAAAAATTAGTAAAATAGATCAGCAATGATTAAGAGATTACGACAGTAACACTTTTCAGTAATGTTTGTCTTTTAGAGGATGCCCCTAGTCAGGCAGTTCCTTAATGCGGTCTTCGCATCGAATACTTGGCAAGAATTCGTCAACGTTCTGCATGCAAAACGTAAGTANAGAATAGCTGGAATGCACGACATGAACTTTTTTTCTAGGGACACTACGACTGGCCAACAGCTTTTGTCAGCACTGTTTCGATTCCCAAGGTCTGAACGATTTCCGAATAGGCCATTCCCCACGTTTTCCTGCGCTTCCGCAAGCCTTTACCTTGGATCGTCGTAGAGCACCTTCCGGAGAGCTGCGACTAGGTTGTCAGAAGTAATCTCCTCCTTCCTGACGAAAACGCCGAGATTTCTCCATCGCGCGATTCCGATGTTCATCATCTGATCGCCGAACAGGGGCACGCAGATGAGTGGGACTCCCTTGCTTGTCGCCTCGATAAAGCTGTTCATTCCGGCGTGAGTGATGAATGCCAGCAGCCGGGGATGGCCTACAAACGAAAAACATAAGAGCTGCAAGGTCCGGCATTAAACTAAGGCGGAGCGTCCACTAGGAACAACAGGCTTAACCGCACTGAGGCCCGGGTTCAAGAGAGGGATTCCAGGTAATGTTCCCGGAAGCCTACTGCTGGCAACCAAGCACCTTTCTTAGCTCTAGCCAATAGGATTTAAGGCAAGGGCGCGCTTGTCTCCTCGAGTTCCTGGATGCTGCAATATCTGGACAGAAATGCGTTATTCAGCGCTAGGATCATCTTTTCTCATCCTTCAGTGCACATCTAGGCACTGCCGCTGGACCCAGGTAGGCAGGAACTGCCAAGCAGCAACGCCATACATAGGTTCGGCAATGAGGAACGTTTTGTGCGCCTCCGTGCAAGAAGTGGCAAGAAGTAAACACCGTTTAGCTCTTTGCTAGAATTGGTTTTAAGTATTCTATGTAGTCGCCTCCAGGAATATCACGTTGAAAGCGACTCAAGCATGTCACTTCCCCTGGAGCCCTTACCTAGGAGGCTGGTCTGCGGCTGCCACTTCACCAAGACAACATTCGGGTGAGCGTCTGCTGTGCCGTCCTCAGGCGTCTCGTATTTCCACAGAAAGGTGATGTTCGGGAATTGGGCAAAGGCGTCGAGAAAGGCCTGCTTCGTCGCATTCGGCATAAGGCTGCTCTTGGCCATTGTGCCAAACGAGACGAGGACGACGCCTTCCTTGGAGGACTCCATGATTTCTTCGAATTTCTAAGACATCGGGGCCGTCTAAGCGGTCGATGGTTCTGTAGCTAACCTTGTCGAGTGGTGCTCCTTTGGGCATCCCGATGCCACCGGCGTAAACGAGCTTGTGAGACGTGATCTTCGGAAAGCTGATGTGTTCGTCGGTGTTGACGAAGAAGTACGAGCTTCGAGCAATCTCTTCCTGAAACAAGTGGGATGCGCCCAGCAATAATACATAAATAATGCCCTTTATGGTCCTTTTTGAGCAGACGAGTCATGACACTCCAAAATGACGTTGTGGACCTTATAGGGGTATGAGGTGATTTTGGTTGGTGCTTGTTCGAGAGGAGTAAGAGAGTGATCTGCAAAAGGCCTAGAGGTAACTTTGCGTCCTCTGCTTCGTACGACCTTCATACAAGCAGTCGGATCGTTGAGCCTTTTGGAGAACTTTTACGGCCGTCAAGGTACAATGCGGACGTCGGCGTTTATGCCTTACAACGCTTGCCCATGACGTCATCGGAGTACTTCCCAAAATACACTACCTTGACGTCAAACGTGTCGTCGCCCAAGTGCTTCCGCATAACCTGCTCTGGCGCTCTCAGCATCATGTCGCCCAGAAAGAAGTCCACAGCAGTGACCGCCAGGTAGTTCATGAACCGCTCCAGGTAGGTCATGTTCGGCATCATTTCCGGCAGGAACGGCTCCAAACTGGGAAGTGCAGGGACGCCGAGCGAGGACATGCCCGGCGTCAAACCGGTGGTGGCGACGCTAATGTGCTTCGGGACACCGATGCGCCGGACGATGCCGAGGAAGCAGGAATCCATCGCCACCTCGCCGATCGCCAAGTCGAACTTCTCGGCTTTTAGCATCTCCATTGTGGCGTTGTCGCTCAGATGGTCTGCAAACAAAATAGTTGCAGAACCGCTAGACTGAGCTTTATCACTTACGGTCGCAGGCTTCTCTTGGCGTGTCGATCACGGCCATCAGCTGAAAAGTGGAATCAACCGGTACGAAAAAAGCGATTTGTAAGACGAAGATTTTTCGGAATATTTTCGTTTTTTAGTGCCGGAAGCATGTGGGAAAATGAGAAAAACGTAATGCAGATAAGTGTAGTATTCCACGCTTCGTACGTTGAGACCAAAATGAAGAATGATTCGTAATCAGCTCGCCAAGGGCTTTCATTTGAGGTACGACATGATCGTCTAACATGACCTTGGAAAATCACCATTTTGGGGGCCCCTGTTAAGGTGGGTCAAAAGGGGCTTTATCCCAAAATGAAAAATGGTTTGTAATCAGCTCACCACGGGCTTTCATATGAGGTACGACGCGATGTTGCAACAAGCCCGTGGCGATGCGCATGCGTGCATAGCGCTTGCTATCCCATTCAAGCAGGAGTCCGATTTTGAAATTCTGATCGGTCGTAACTTTATTCTGGCCAACCGATTCGGCTGAAATTTTCCAGGTTTATATAACTTTAGAAGCCCTATCAATGGTACCAAACCCGAACCGATAGCGAAAACTTTTGTGTGAGGCAACAAAGACCAGCGCTTTAGTGTGCAAGTGGAGCTTGGTACTACTGCCGAGTCGTTAATAAACGCACGGCGGAACTTCAAGTGAGTAACTCACAATCGCTATTGGTGGTGCTCCGTTGGACATCCCACCCCAAGCGTTGTTCATAACGTCCATGGCTTCCGGCGGGACGTGGAAGTCACGCGCTCGCTTGACGACCCTCGCCAGCTTAGTGCTTGTCACGTTCTCGAACTGGTCGTGGAATGTCGGTTGGTAAACCAGCTAAAGCCGCTTCAAGACTCTGAGTAACCAAGGACGCTGTCAAGTGTTGAATATTTAGTGAACTACGCAGGTTAGTTTTATTTGGACACCAGAAACAGGGCGTACAATCTCTTTTGCCTGAATCTCGGCTCACTATGTGGGTCGAAAGGAAACTTTTTTAAACGACAATCTAGGGGGCTAACTGCAAAAATGACTAAGGTCGGCACCCGTACCGTATTACGGCCCATACCGTACCGTACAGCCGTACTTACGGTACGGCTGTACGGTACGGCAAGGGGTCAGTACGGCTGCCGTACTGGAAGCCGTATTGGAAACATTAAAATCCGTAATGAAGACCGTCTTGTCGGCAAAAATTGGCAAGAAATCATCAAAATATTTACTCTTTCTATACGTATTTCGAGAATGTACGTTATACCTTTACAGTCTTATAAAAAGGCAATCAATGGAGAAAATAATCGGAAATTAGTCAAAAGCTACGGTTAGGCAACGGTTTAAGCTTAGACGCAGGCTTATTTTAGCTTTTTATGACCGACCTAGTACGGCTTTCTAGTACGGGCCGTACTGAGCAGGGCTGGCACTTTTTTCGCAGACGGAGACCGAGACTCGAGACTTAGAAATTCCGAGACCCGCATGCATTAAACAAAACACATCGTTCGTGTGCTGTATTCATGCTGAAGCGTCTTTGCCATTATTTTTACATATCTCTGTCTTCATATTTGGAGGCGGAATTACGCTTCTGTGTTATAACATAATGACCTTAACGTCGGACTCCGCGATACACCAAGGTCTATACTTAAAATAAGCACCCTGTTAACCTTGTAAACGAGAACAATTAGCGTATGCTTACGATAGACTACACCGTATATGGTTGCGCATAGTGGTTGGATATTTGCATCAGTGATGTAGGCTCCAAAAAGGCACCACGCACTCCTGCAATGTTTCTTGGAGCGAGCACTTGCGCCGCCGCAAATACTCGCCATAAGGGCTGTGATGAAACTTTCAACGCATCACGGGCCGCTTCGAAGGAAAGGACTAGGCTTCAGGACTGTCCAAGGGCAGAAAGGTCTTGCCGCGTCACAGAAAGTTTTCGTATGCGGAATTGACGCTACTGTGCAAACATTCGGCTGCCTCGGACGACGACAGTTCTTCTGGACACCTGATTTGCATCCGATATGCTTGAGCTGGCCACGAACATGGCTACGTTTCGTCTTTGTGTTCACATTGCCATGCTAATGCTTTGTCCGCTCACGCTGCTCTCGGGCACCTTACTTGCACACCTGTTGTTGCTCACGCAAAAGATCCACTGGAACGTGAAGCTCTCGATGATCAACATTGCATTCGGCATTTGCCTTCAAGCTACCTCCAGGTATGACACATTTCAGGCTGTCCAAATCAATCATTTTGCCCTTAGCCTCGACACCATTTTCAGTCTTCTGCTAGCGATAAACTCCCTTTCGGGAGAACGCCTCTTGCCAGGCGAAAGCACTGCAAAGAACGTCGTGCACTTCGCCCGTAATACCGCTAACTATTGCGACTGCTTTATCAAGATTTCGATGCTTTTGGTGCAGTGCGTCTCGATAACGTCGCTAAAACTGCACGACCGTCCATCATTGTTACGATGTTCATTTTACCGGTATGCGAAGACGATTTGGCGGTACGGGAAGTAAATTTCAATGGATTGCCGCTGCTGCTTTCACGCTCTTGTGGAGTTTACAACGTGTCAACAGCGTGGCCATAACAGGCGACACTCGGAACCGTTTGGTAACGTCTATCGTGGTAAGACAAACAACAGGCGTAAAATAGATTGCTAAATCTTTGTGGATATTTGATCTAACTATGTTTTCGTTTTCAGTCTCTTCGGTAGAAAAATAGCAAGCGAAATTTGGCAAAGCAGGTACTAGGAACTACACGCTAGTAGTGGCCTTGGTGAGAGGAAACAAGGTATTAAGACAGTGGCTCGTCACGGGCGGAAGGTTTTCGCTAACTTTTGTAAATGTTTACGAATTGTAAGCTGCGGAGAAATGTTGCTGAAATTTAGGCCTGTGCTCTCCTCCTCCTCCTTAGTCCTCGTACATTTCTTCGTATCAAGAACGTCGACCTCAACGAGTGGTACCGGCTAGCCGAGAACGCATGCAGCACGCACATGCTTTTCGAATGGTGCGCCACTAGTAGCGCCAGGAATGCGGACGTCTTTGTATCTAGTACACTAATCGGCTGGCACTTTTTCCCTCGGTATGTCTGTCTCTCGCCAGCGGAAGAGAATGAACTGCTAAGGTTTCAGGGGAGACTTCCACGGAAACGCCGTTATGTCGGCCATCTTCGACGTGTCTATCGCAGTCAAAGGCGTTGTAGCGCCACTCGTTATTATTTTTTCCCACGAAGAAATGCGCAAATTTCTCAGGTAGGGCCCTGCATTATTCGCCTTGTCACAAGCTTCAATCTAGAAGCAGAATCTTGAGAAGAACGGCTGTTGCCGCCGACTCAGTCTCGGCGTTAAGAGGCATTCTTCGCAGCCAACTGATCGTTGACGTGGGCCAACATTAACAAGAATACGTTCGGTCTTTACGGACGGCATGGTGAGAGTAGAAGGACATTTGCGTGAAACGTTCGTTTGCTTATGTTTCCACTAGCTGGACTGGAACCTCACCTAAGTGAAACTGTCTCTGCGTACTAACTTTTTGACAAACAGATGAAGTCAATAGTCAGCGTGCAATAGCATTGCGAACTGCGCCAGAAGCAGGTGCATATATTCCAATCGAGAAATATCGCTGAAATTTTCGCCATACGTAGAGCAAGAAACTGATTGGGGTTTGATGAAAAGCATGCTCGTAAAGCGACTTTCGGTGCGGCCCAAGTCCTCGGTAACGTACGACTACACTCCTACCGCCACTTCGGGCAGGGCTGCCTCGCTTCCTTTCTGCTAGTTGAGTAAACATCCACTTAACGAGAACGCTTGCCAATAAACGATTTCTTCCGTGCGATATTGATAACAAACATCAGCGAGAGCAGGCTGGTCTTAGGTGTTCACCCAGCGAACTACATAAATGTGCTCGTGCATGCGATAACGCTTGTACGGATCATCATGTCCGAAGCATAGCATGCTGCATACGTTTTTCCTGAAATCTCAATTATTCTCTGATTATTGGTGGACAAGTTTCACTTAAATTCTATCATTGTTGTTTATCCGTGAAGCCTTCTCGCACTGGGGGACAAACCACGCCAGTTCAAAGCTTTTGGCACGTCGCGCCAGCGCTTAAGATTATAGTGATAAACATGCTAGGCAGGGTCATACAAAGTGTATGCATGCAGTGTGAATCACGAGCATGCGAAGCAGAAGCATGCGGTACAAGAGCACGCGAAGCAGGAAAATGCGACGCAGGAACGTGTGAAGCAGAGACTTGCCAAGCGAAACATGCAAGCAGAACTTTTAAAAAGGGCTTTTCCTAGCACAGCATACGCAGCCGAAACAAGAACAAAAGAGGGTTCCGAAGCATGAAGTTTCCTAGAACCGATCGCACATGTTACTGGTTAAACAATTTTAAGGAACAGCTATTGGCTTAGGTTATCTGAGAAGCCCTCACAAAAGTTCTGCGACACGTTGGGAATTCGAAACTTTTGGCACATGACACCAGCGCTTTAGTTTATAGCGATGGGCATTGCAGACGTGAAAGACACAAAAGGCTGTTTTGTACATTTCTGTAGATTCGATACAACGTGGTTTCGCAAACAAGGGCCTCACCTAGCGGGTAAATTCGTATGATTAGCAAGCTGCTGCATTCAACTACAGAACGCGGAAGACCTCGCCAGCACGTACGCGCTGCTAGCCAACTATACGAACGAGACGAAGGAGTCTGTTGCATGCATCCTGCGATTTCTGCAAAATGCCTATGTCTTTGAAATTATACTTGCATGAAAATCGAACGCGGCACCGCTTAATGTAAGGTTTGGTCTATAGTAAATATCAACCGATCAGACTGGCGTATGGAGGCCAGGTTATTATGCATAGCAGTCGAGCGTCCACGCCTACTTACTAGCGCGTACGGTGTGAATTGCTTCTCACAAAGGACGGTGCATTAAGGAAAATGCATGCTGCATGGTAACTTGACGTGCGCGCAGTCATGTGTACTAAGCGGTAACGCGTGTGCCATCATGCAGAGTTCAAAGATGCTTCGGTTCTAACCAGATTGCAGGACAGTGACAATGAAATGGAATTTAGCTGAACTTGGAACTAAAACTATTCGTATCGAGAACTGCTGGATTTTCACTCAAATTGGTCTGCGATCATGGTCGGATCACTTGTCTTACCATTTGAACTGACCACGCGTTTGGTTACGATTCTGAGAATTGACTGCGCCACGAATTTTGGACTGCTTAGATTAAGCTTCAACTTAATCTTTACTGGGTGTGCAGTGAATGGTGCGTACTGGTTGTCAGAAAGTGCTCCGAGCACTACGTTTATGAGGACTCAGTACGTGTTTAATGTTGCCTGGCAATATTTAAGGAACGAATGCTTCGGCATCCTTGAAGGAAGTCAGGACAACCGCTGTACGTGGGAGTGCTTAATTTGGTACATTAGTTCTGGTCGATGGTGCGGTCACGTGTATCTTGGGAACTTTCTCCAACATGGTTCAAGGCCTATAAATTTGGTGTCTTTCTGAAACGTGATTCACATTTTGCTGGAAAATCTTTCTTGCGGCAAAATGGATGCTCCGGACGTCGTCGATATTAGCCTTCACGCGATTTGGTCTTCAGAAGCCGTAGACGGCGTGGGCTGTGATTGCAAGACACTGATGAAGCGCCCGTCGAACAGCCGTAAATTGCAGCAGAAGGCGCAGGTCCGACAAGGCGGGGAGATCGACTTCAATGTGAAGCTGCCGGTAAGATTCTGTTCACTTAGCCTAGGAGAACGAGTCTTTGACCACGAATCGACATAACAAAAGCAGAATCCGTCATCGGCTTTAATTCTGAACGCAACAGCCCTTGTGCGGAGCCGTCTCAAATAAAGGATAGGCAACAAATTGTGCACACCGACCCGTCACTTTTCGATCTATTCAAGACAAACGGCAGGGACAGCAATAAGACTTTGTTAATTTCATTACCTAGGACTCAAACGTCACTACGCTCAACGTTCGAGAGGTCGATCACGTGCACGACTGGCACGGGAAATGCGGCAAAAAGGTCGGCGTAGTCTGCGGCGGGCGCACCTACATCCTGATGTTCTCGACGGCCAAAGATGCTAAGTTCTTCGCCAAGCTCTTCCAGCAGACTGTCAGGCTGGCAAACGTAAGGGATCGTCATAAATTTCGTAGGTTCTAGACCTTTTGTTTCAGGCACGAAGGCTGAAAAATTTGGTGTCGCGAACGGAGTCGCGAGTTCATCGATTCGAACTCCCGCGTCACCCTGCAGACGCGTGCGTGCTGCGTCGCGTCCACTCTGGCGTGCTGTCAACAACAACGCCGCCAGCAGTGTACTTTCACCCCCCAACCGACGCCGACTTCCCGCTGCATTTCAAATGCTGCAGCCCGCCAGCTCTACGCAGTTTCGTGGCAGCCCAGGACTCCACTTCACCACCGTCGGCGACCGCAGTCAGTGTGCACCCGTTCCCCCACAGAGGAAGGTGACTAGGCTTCTTCCCGCCGACAATGCGGGGTTGCTGAAAGCCCGACTCCTCGAGGAAGGTAGAAGGCTTCTTCCCGCCGACAATGCGGGGTTGCTGGAAAACCCGACTCTTCCCTGGCCTAAAATTGTCCCTATTTTCCTTTGTATTCCCCTTCCCTTTTAGTCTATTCCTACCCAACTAAATCCTATATTTTAGTTGGGTCTTTCTCGCCTCTTCTCAAATAAAGTGCTTCTACATTCGGCATCCAGGCCTGCAGTGCGAAGAACACCTAGCAGCGTCAAGAAGTGCAGTGGTTCCGGAGGGCGCAAAGTCATTCTCTAGGATCCAGAGACGGAGGCTCTAGCCG
>JNEY01000830.1:20787-35771 GCA_020875895.1 Aphelenchus avenae
ATAATTGTCATATTTAGGGGGGTTAAGATTAATAGCGTCTTCTACATGGAAAACAAGCCTTCTTATATAAGATAAAATTTTGACCCCTCCCCATGTTGACTGACCCCCCCCCCCAAAATTGGTTAGTACCAACGCACGTAACGTAACGCCGTTTTGTCCGCACATAGTATCTGAAGAGCCCTTAAGGATAGATGAGCGAGGGCTTTTGTACCTGCAGACTACGTTCATCCTACCGCGTGCTTGCAGATGCTGATGCTGTAAACCTACTCTGAACAAACGTTTCATGAACACCAGTGTGAAGACCGCATAGACCGTAATTGGCTTTGCCTCAGGGGCTGCAGTCTAGCTCTATCTTTGCCGAGCTGTAACTTTAGAATCTTACCATACTGGAAGTAATAAGGCTGCATGAGTGGAGAGTGCCGTCGATAAAACACGTTGACATTGCACAGATTTATTCGTCTGCCGAAGCAGAGCTCTCATACACATGAGGTTAAACGTGTAAGATCTTCCTCAAGTCCACCACACCGAGGTCGATGTTGCGCTTGGACCAGTCGAGCGGAATGGACTTCGGCAGAACAGAGCAACGTTTCGGACCATCGACCTTTAGGAAGTAGTCGTAGTGACCAATCGGGGTAAACGGGCCTATGCTCGGAGACTGCAGCGAAAACGGGCCGTATTCCGCGACGGTTTTATTACTAAACGACACAAATATTTTTCTCTAGATCCCCACTTGATCCAAGTTTAAATTAGTGAGCGTTAACTTACTCGACAACTTCGAATTTCCCACTCGCTCCGAGCTTTGGCTGGCGCGCGAGCGAGACCTTGAAAAACCAAAGGTCCGCCGTACTGTGAGGACACGTAAGGTGTCCCTTCACTTCCAACTCGTGCCAATCGTACCACTTCTCTGCAAGCGCGACCGGGGTCAACAGAAGCAAGAAGAGCAGCAAGCCCACGGCCGAAGCGACAGCAACAGAATGATAGCAGAATGCGGCCATCACGGACATGCGATCCGTCCGATTTCCATAGACTTTTAATGTTTGCGGAACTATATTCGGTCGGTGCTTTGATGCAGTCATTTTTTTAAAAGTTGATTGACAGCGCAAAGGAAACCGCACTGGACAGTCTTGTCCTCGCGACGGATGGATGGTGATGTGTGTGATTTTTATCTACGCGTGGAACTATTAGAATGTAATGGAACCCCCAGACTGCTAGGGATGTCTCAGTCGTCTATGTGCTTTGGCTTAGCAAAATATCGAAAGAAAAGTCGACCGCCGGCGTACCACAGCTGGCGCGTTAGAAAATCGGCGCTTAGTCGGATCATAACAAAACTTTCTTGAGGAGCCTAGCACGACGAAAAGAACTGACAGTTAAGTCGCGTCCCACTGCTGTCGCTTTTGCGGGCTTAACCTGACCTGCGCTGAATCTCAGCTTTCACTAGAATAATGGTAGGTTAAATCGACGTCTTTGCTGTCTTGCTGTGCCAGCTACCTCTGCGCCCGTAGAGTTCTCTCTCGGCTGCGGCACTGGCTCTCTGTGGAAATTAGTGCCGCACCCAGGAGCTCTTGGACAACATTAAGCTAAGGTTCAGCCGAATAAGCATTTGCTTGAAGGTGTTTTAGTTCGTAACTCTGAGCACATATTGGCAGGAAAAATTAGCATTGACGCGTATGAACAGTCTGGTTAAAATGATGCATGGCATTCACCCAAAGTCGTGTAGTGCCTTTTTGCACTTTTGCACTCGTCGCTTGCACTTTTAACGAACACTTCCAGCGTCCGAGCCGCCCGCGGTCTCGTTATTTACTCCAGAAGCGAGGTGCTTCAAATCGATGTCGCTCGTGTGACCGCCGGTTTTCCGTTTTTCATGATTGCCGCGTCTGACTTTCTGACGACGTCACAGCGCTCCGAGTCAGCAAGTTGTTTCCTTGTTGATTTCCCTGAGGTCATTGTTACTACCCTACCACTTCCTATTAGGGACCAGAATAAAATTTGTTGAAGTCCCGGTCTCGGTTTTCCGAGAGTCTCGGTCCACATTGGTGGTCTCGGTCTCACTCTCGGTATCGGTTGGCTTGTGCACTCTCGGTCTCGGTCTCGGTTTGATTTCAGAATTCGCGAGCCCTGCTGTTGAGACCAATATCGGACGACTTCCACGACTAGTCGCTGAGCTACCGGTTTGTTTAAATTTCCTGAAAAGTCCGCATGATCACGGAACTATGGGCAGAAAAAATGTCGCGTTTCTGCAGATGCTGAAGTTCTGCTTCGGAGCAATGGTGATGCTATGTTGCGTCCTCTGTGTGGCTTCCAACCTGAAGGTCGTCACCATGGTACATGTTACTTCTTTTCACTGCGATGTTCTTCACCCTCATGGGCATATTGCTGTCACTGTGCTGCGGAAGCCAGTGCTTACACAGTTGCTCGATAGTTTTCCAGGTAAGAATACTCTTCGTGGTCGTTTCATTATGGACATCCGTCGACTGTTCGTCATTGCAGCATTACAGCCTATCTACATGATGATGGCGATGATTGTCCTTGTGGCTTGCGTCGGCAAAATCCTAGCAGTCCTAGTCGGCTATAAGTGGGTGCCCGCTATATAAATGCCCTCGAATCAGTCATTTAAAACAAAATATTTTTGTTTAGAAGACTACGATGAAGAACTCTCATCCAGCGCGGCGTGCAACAACCAGATCCATCTAGGAACATTGTCGTGCACCTCGGCTTCTTTGGTACCTACATTGGCTTCAACGTGTACTGCTATTGCATCGCACTGCAAAAAGAGGCTTCGCCGAAAGAGAAACTTAGTACGACACGCACGAGATAATTCTACGCCAAAACAAAATACAAACTTTACGTTTGGATGAACTTCGCCGAATCTACGCTTGGATGGCGCGAAAGGGAGAGAGCTCGTTTCCGTAGGCAGGTCTCTTTGCAGGCCGTAAAAGGCTGCGTATGGCTTGGCTTGCTCATGTCAGGGCTGCAACCGTAAACTCTCAGCAACAAAGGCTGTATCATTGAATGGTTACCTCAGAGCCACCAGGAAGACCGGACCCAGCAAGCAGTACGCAGGTAAAAGGCTGGGAGTGTTCGACTGCTTAAGATTCGCGAGAATACGTAGAGCGAGAAGAAGCAGTAACGAAAGGTGGTCTCATTTCGACGCTTTCGACAAATAAACACCACGAAGCTGACGTTGAATACGGTAGTCATAAGGTCGATGACGCAGCGAATAAAACCCGCAACCAAAAAGGCGTGCACACGAATAATTCTCTCGGACGAGTCTCAATCCATGCCAACTCTTTGCGCACGAGCGGCAGTGGAACTGACAAGAGCCCTAAGTGTCTCAGGCAACAACCGTAGAGGGTGAATGTTATCCAAGTCTAGATCCGATAATAGAGTGTATGGTCCTTGGATATGGAATACCTTCTCCATGACACCGTTTCACCAAGTATATTTCTGCTTGTTGATGCGAAGCACAACTGCGGCATACGCCTGAGTGGGCTTTCTAGACTGGTAGACGCAAAAGACCTTTTTGTAGCACGTCAGTATGTTCGATACGAGCTCTTTTTCGCAAACTGGGGTCATTGCTTGGCAAATGAACTCCTATGGTTAGCGCCAAGCTGGAACATTCAACTACAAAACGCGGAAGACCTCGCCAACAGTATGCATTTCTGGTCAACTATAAGAACGGAACTAAGGAAACGGTCCGGAAAAAAGGAAAAAGAACGGTCCGACATGGTCGGCGCGTACCGTAGGTCCCGCGCGATTAGGTTCAAAAGTAGCAAAATTAGGTCCAACTTTCGACTATTTTTTCACGAGCATGCCGAAAGTCGCACTGGCGGCGCCTGCGACAGTCTGCTGCGGATAAAAAGACTCGAAGAAACTCGACTGGTAAGCATGCTATAACCCGCAAAAATTCAAATTCTACTTTTTGCTGATGAAAACTACCAAAGAACGTAGGACCCAGCAGGGCTGGGGATTCGGATTCGGATTCGGATTCGGTAATTCGGAAATTCGGTCGTTTTGCTTCGGATTCGGATTCGGATTCGGTTTACCCACGTAACTTAATGGGTATACACCAGTCTTATAATGCTCTTGCGGTGCAAACGCTATCGACTTGTATAAGGTTTAGATCAGTAGTAGATCATTAAAAGATGAATGATATTCTTGAGTGGTAGGATGGTAGGCCAAATTTGAACTAAAACTGAGTTAGCCCCGTGCGAGCTCTAAGTTTATGACGCTTAGCTGAAGGCAGCGACCGGTGTAGACCTCGATCTCGAGGCCGTTCAGCGACTGTAGAACTTCAAATATGCACTGCGCATGTCAGGGCTACCAGCCGTCGCTTAGAGCATAGGCCTCTCTGACAGTCCTACCTCCAGCGCCAAGTTGGGGCATAAGTAGCCAAATGATGACTTCACCACTCAGCGGCTACACATTGTACGCAGCGGATAGGACGAGAAAAATGTGAAGGTAAGTCCGTGACGGATGTTTGCTGCGAGGACGAAGACGCTTAGCAGAATGTAACTTTCGCAGAGTTGCAATCGATGAGCAGCCTAGCAACTGCCGGCAAGCCTTCACAGTCCAGTGTGTTGGTCAACAGCTGCGAGAGCTAGCGCCACGTCTGCACGCACTTGTTTTCCTCGGGCAGCTGGAACGCCACTCGCAGCATTACACTGTGGCGTTCTCACTTTTTGCAGCCGGTGCAAATTGGGCTCCGGAGGGCTAAAAAAGACGCGAATAGTTTGACTTTTCAGCCTGGCAGATCGACGACAAGAGACTTGAATCACTTCGACTCCGCGGCTGCGACGCTATCCACGCCTGCCCTGACAACTTAGAAACTGACGACGATACCGAGAATTTCCAAGTGACGGAAGCGGGACTCCTCAACTACTGCTTCACGCTGGACGACGACTTGCCCGTGCCGGAGAGCCGAACTCTGCGAATCATTGTGTGACCATAACTCCTGCGTTCTTCAAGAAAGTCGTAGAGGTACAGAGCTACCGTAAAAGTCTTAATATAAGAACGGTTCTTATATTTTTTCATTGGGTCAAAAAGTGTTCTTATATTAGGAACGTTCTTGTATTTTTTCATTGCCTTCTGAGCAACGAGGAACACGTTTTACCAAAGTTCGACCTATGCAAAAGCGTATTAAAATGCGCGATCGTCACTCAGATTGTTGGTTTCGTCTTCCGATCCGGAATTCTCGTCGTCGGAAGCTGCTTCTTCGTCATCAATCACTTCGACGTCGCTTACGTGTCCAGTGTCGTCCTCGTCCGGAGCTTCGATCTCGAATCCCGCAAGGATCTTCGGTAGCGTAGCTCCTGCGCTTTCGCAGCTTCGCGGGTTTTGGTCAACTCGTACAAGCCGTTCGGAATCCCGTTGCGCTCTTTCAGACAGTGGATGAGGTGATCGTCTGCTCCGCCGATGCCGCACGCTTTGAACGATTTGATCACATTGTCCTTCGTGACTCCGTCGACCAGGCCTCGCGGGACACCTTCCAGTTCCGCGGCTCTATCAATGTTACCGAGCCTTTTCGCCGTAGCGATACACTGCAGCTTCTTCTCGAGCGTATACGAATTCCTACTTTTCTTTTCTGTGGCTGCGGCAACAGTTAGTAGCTAGCGACATTACTAGCTACTATAACGATACTAGTGGAATTAGGGGGTTCTAATATTAGGAGTTCTTATACTAGGAACGCTCTTATATTTTTTCATAGAGGTTGAAAAGTATTCTTATATTAGGAACGTTCTTATATGAGGACCGTGCTTATATTAGGACCTTTACAGTATAACATGGCTCAACGCAATAAAAAGCTTTTTAGGCAAGTAAGAACTCACAGCTTACGTGTGACGTCTACTTACGCCTGGAACATCTGCGGTTCGACGCTGGCAACTTGGGTCTCGGCGTGCCCCGACACGTAGCTCAGAGTACGATCAAGGCATCGATGCGCACGTGCACCACGTCCGCTACAGTTTTACTGATCACGGGAACGGAATAAGGCATTTGGTAGGAAAGTTAACGAAGTTTGCAAGATAGCATCTTAATTCAGATGCACTTCCAATGTGGCGAGGGCCTCGAGGAGTGGGATGTGACCGTATGTCATGGAAAGAAGGATCACGAAGCATTCTGCGGACCGCAGCCGTAAGCGGAGGGATATTGTGAGTACCAGACTGAAATGGAAAACACACGTCTCGATTTCCCCATTACTGTTTATGGTTGTACCAACAATCCTTTAATTTCGTAGCGTGTTCTTTGTCATCTGTCATCAAAGCTGAATGTCCCCGCATAAAATGCTGCTTATGAACTTTTTGTTGTCGAGATAAATTACGAAGTGAGTCCCAAGGGTTCTTCCTGGTTGGCTTACACGGGGCTAATCCGTGCGCTGGAGATGTGTGCGTCGGGAACAGTAAATCTAGCGCGGAGCCTCTAACCTAACTCAGGAGTCTCTTTCGAAAAGGTTGCCACTGAATCACTCGCAAGGAACTGACGCTCTGTTTTGAATAAAACATTGTCATCTGCATACTCCCTGATAGGCCGAATGAAAGCAAGACGACGATTGAAGCGGAAGTTTTGATGCTAATGAAAGCTTACGGCATTGGACACCTTTGGACACATGGCACGGTGTGAACGATGCCAAAACCTATCATGTCGTTCAATGTTTCGCCTAACTTTTGGACTCCAGCAGATTCACCGTAAACCTGGCTGCTTCTCCGAACCGTCGCGATCATCCGGGGGAATTCGTAATTCCGCTGGCACAGGTGTTTTGGAACAATCGAACTTGTCGTGCACTCTACGCAACGCTTTACTCGCGATGACGCCGATGGCTTGAACCTGGGGACTGACAGCCGCCCGGGGAGAGCCTAATTACACATGCAAGCACTCGTCCGCTGAGTGCTATGAGTTCCAGGTGATACATAAGGCTCTTGGCCTTTCGCAACGCCTCAGTTTTGGTGAGCTTGAACTTGGCTACCAGTGTTGCACTAGAGTTTGGTTTGAGGATTTTTCCAGTTCTGGCTTCGAAAAGCCGTCTCAGCCCAGGCTGCTGGCTTTGGGACATTTCAGACACCTTTTCTGGGCCGTCGCTCAAGCTGTCAGATACAATTATTGACTAATTTTGTCACAAGTTTTTTTTGCAAGACAACCTTGATAATTATTTTATCAGCGGCTGGTTTTTCTAGAATAAAATTAAACGCTAGCTGATAAATATCCGATTATGGCTGAATCATTTATTTCCAGGTTTCAAATGATTTTTTATTCCAGGTTTGGATAACGACTTATTCAAATTTAGGATGGCAGTGAGAGTGACTAAGCCATTGTGCATTCCGGAATCAATTCTGTGGAACGAATACGACAGCGCCGACTGCACTTGTCGCCAACGGCCTTCTGATGTACTTCATTCTCTGCCGCTCTTCAAACGCAGTACGAATATACAAACGAGTCCTCCTAACGAACTGCCTCGCTGATATCCTTCTCGCGTCTGTGACGCTCCTGATTGGGACGGTAAGACGCTCAGTAGCCGCTTTGTCGACCATAGTGACTAGCATGCAATGCTTCGCAATGGACAATTAATGGTCGTGAACATGGGCCCGTTCTCGGGATCGACTCTCTTTCAGCGATTCCTCGCGTCTACTATATGGGTAGCCGCGCAACATTTCTCAGTCCTTTACCTATCGGTTCCGTTCGTCTTTCGCTACGCCGTTGTTTGCAGGTACTCAGGGCCTCCGGTCGAGGGAGGGAGGTAACGTAACTGCGGACACCTTAGAAATTACATCGTAAGAGCCGGTGAGTTCGTCACGATTTTACTTGCCATAGCTGCACTATCGGCAGTTACGCCTTTTCTAATGTGGTTAGAATACTGGCCTCTCATGAACGAGATCCTACTCGATGAGCGCGCAACGTCAGACTCGATGCCATGCGAAAATCCCGGACAGTTCCCCTTGTTCCGGGTTTTGGATGCGGTAACGACGATCGTCATACTGCTGAGCCATCCTACGTACTTAGCTGACAGTGCGTGCAAGTGCGCCGATAATAGCGGCAACCATCATTCTGGGCACCAGTTATTCGGTGATTCTCTGGACAAGCCTCAGGATTCGCAACCATGTAAAGCAAGCGACCGGCATGAGCCAGAAAACCCTAAACCTGCACAAGCAGCTGACCAAAACACTCGTACTGCAGGTAATTTATTCACCTTCTTGGGACGGCATGTGCCCTTTTTGCTTGTTGCCGGCTCGGATGGCAAGTTTATTGCAGTTCCTTGGAAAAGTTGGCCCATTACCCTAAAGCCACTTTGGCGGCGGTTTTAGGCGCTCTCTGCTTGGCTGATCGCCTTTATTCCAATGTTACTACAACTGATTGTACTTTTGTTCTCTCTTGAGTCGGGAAGCGTTTTCGCTGAGTACGAGGGCACCACGATTGCTTGGATCCCCGTTGTCAACCCGGCGATCACGATGGTCTATCTTAAATCCTACCGGCGGCAATTGATGCTTCTAGCGCGTTCAATGCTCGGATATGTAGGGTGCACCAACCACGGCACCACCGAGCCCACCAGCTTGAGTACCGTCGCGCCTGGCGACTTGTCACGTGATAGTCCAACCACTAATAAAGCAAGTTGCCGTTAGTTCGCCATTGTCACTGATTGAACTAGAATCTGCAACTTGCAGCCGGATAAAACTCTTAAATGGACCGCTTTTAACGCCGAAGTCCTAGAGGAGACGGGCAGGTTTCTTGCAATCCTTAGATTTGGACAATCTTAAATGTCCTTCCGAGGAATGTTTCCCTTACGATAGAACTTCGGTTTATTGCTAGGGAGACTTGGAGTAAGCAAACGTGTCGTCATCTCCATGAAATAAGGTATCCCGCGTTGATACTTGCTACTCGGCCGTCGCTTTATTCTCCCCATGCTGCCCGCAGGGACTTAAAATATTCTTGTTGATGTCGGCTGACGTCGATAATTAGTGGCTTGCCAAGTACGCCCCTTAGCTCCGCGGCAGACTCCGCCGTAACGTCTGTTCTTCGCAGAACTTTGAGCCTGTGCCAAGTCATACTAGATACGCTACCAAAGTGCAAGCGTACCTTAGATGTTTGTGCATTTCTGCGTGAGAAAAGGCAATGACTACAGGAGCCATGACGCCGTATGTGGCAATGGTGAGGTCGAAGATAGCCGACGTAACGGCGATTCCATACCAGTCGTTTCTGAACGCGTGACACGTCGAATAAGCAAAGTTTTCATGAACTTACCGAGGCATAAAGTACCATCCGATCAAAGTATTGCACGTGAATACTACCGCATTCCTTAAACTACTTGCAGCGCACCACCAGAAGAGCATGTGCGTGCTGCGTGCATTTCCCGCCATTCGATAGCGTTCGTTTAGGTCGACGTCTTTAACGTGAACGTACTCACGTCGGCTTGCGAGGACCAACAACGCATACGCCTGAACGCTTTGATATGTCAGCACTGATGCTTCTGCATCATGCTGGGCGAGAACGGGAACGGAACGGCCGGGCATTTGGCAGCGGAACGGAGAGGGAACCGGTTTTCAAACCTGATTTGCCCATGCCTGGTCCCCTCTCCGTTGCTTAACAGGCGAAGCCGAACACTACAAAGTTAACTCCATCGAGGGCAAAGTCAGTGCATACATGTCTCTTTCTATAATTTGTTGTTCCTTTACCGCAAAATTCGCGCATTTTAGTTTCAGCTTAACTACGAATATGCGGCCACAGCGAAACATTTCTTAGGCTATTTGGAAGTGTCGCTAGGACGGAAAGGGAACGGACCACGTTGCGGTGGCAGACCGTACCATTCGGCGCACGCATCCGAGCCGCTGTCTCTTGCTTACCACCAGTGACGTGACAAGAACCGTTCCTAAGGTAGCCGTAATGTAGACGGATTCTAGAAGCCCAAGTTTCCAGAGAACAGCAAAAGCAGCGGAGCCGATCCACTAAAAATACGTTGAAGGTGCGCGACCGGAACGTCGACTTACCGGTGCGATATAGCATGCAACAAATAGAGGTCTGTTGTTTGCTGTCGTCGCTTGACGCAGCGCAAGCATTGATAAAAGTACGGAAATTTTTATAAAGCAGTCGCTATAGTTGGCAGTGTCACGTACGACGGTCGCCACGCTCTTAGCGAGGCTCCCGGGATACAGCAGGTGTTCTCCTGTGAGGGCGTTCATGGAGAGAAGCATGCTGAAAAACGAGTCGAGTACGGGACTGAGCCGCCGTTGTGACACTACAGATGTATATGTTCCCCCCCCCCACCCGGTGCCGTGGGCCGTGCCGCGCTGATCCTCCCCGTGGAGTCGTGCCGTGATTTCAAGAAAACACGGCTTTTACACAACCACGGCTAATCACGGCCATAATGTCGCGGCAAAAACGACATTTTTATGTTCCATGCCGTGAGCCATGCCGCGACAAAATACCCTTGACGTGAGCCGCGGCGTAATCACGGCATAGCGCCATGTCGCGGCTCATGGACTTTCTAGGTCGTTAGCACCACCGAAAAATGGATGTCAACCGCTTAATACTAACATGCGCGGTAACATGGCGATAAATCCAAGTCCTACGACAAATGACGATCGGTGAAGATTGTGTATTCCCTAAGCATGTACCTGCAAACAGCGTGAACGTAGATGCTAAGCATGACGTTCGCGAGCGAAACTTTCACATTCGAGTGAATCGTTTGCGTAACCGAGATTAAGTAGGCCAGTATTGATGTAGTGAACAGCGCTAGCAGGCACAGTGTCATTAAGAGAATGTTGACACTAAACCTAAGTGTGACCACGTGCGCGTCCATGAAGTCGAGCATAGCCGGCTGTAAGGGCAGGCAGCCCGCCGACACAGAAGAGTCCACTGATAAACAACGACAAGTTGATATCTATGTCGTCTGACCACGTAGCGAGAATAGTAGGAATTTAAGTTCAGTTACGTATATGGCAGCATAGATCGGCTCGCTTTCCAGCCCTGTAAAGAGCCCCGTCGTCGCGTACTTTAGCTAATAACAGGCCTTGAAAGCCACTTAAGAGCAGGTGGTTGCCGGGCCCTTCCGTCGCTCCGTCGATACTTGCTGGAACAAAGTTACCCGACTAAACAGAAACCCGTGACTTGTATTGGTTAACGTAATTCAATGAAAAGGCATGCGCTTAGTACAAAACAACTCCGTAACATAAGCGCCAAACATGTGCATGCCCCGTTTGTGTTTTCGTTGGGTCGGTGCCAATCTCGTAAGTGTCAATGTTGGTTAGGACGAAAGTACGGTGCAAGAAACATTTCTCCAACGTTTCGTTTGCACCTGGAGTCAAATCATTCTGGGAGCAGAAGTCCGTCTCGGTATGTGTGTTATGTGCCATTAGGTGACGGACGAGTCATTTATCAGTAACCTGCCAAGTTACTGCGGAACCACTGAAACCCATTATCACCATAAACTCAAGCTCTGTCGTCAACAAGAAAAATTTTCGACTTTGCGTGTGGTGGTCTTACCGCAGCGGGGCAATGCTTCTTGCATTACCGACAGTGTGCTCACTCATATGAGTGAGCACCTGCGTTATAAATACCGTTGTCATCAGTCGTCGCAGTCGCCGCAATGCTAGGACTTCTCGCCCGCACGAGCACGAACTGTTCGAGTGGCTGGTTGGATGGTTAAGCTCAAGGTACGCTGTCTATAGCTCTCATGATGGTTGATCACTGCGAGAGAAGGGTCTCAGAAGAGTTCCATGTGACTAAGTGGGCGTGCGATAGTAAAGCTTCATCCGACAGTAGGTGCCGGTAAATGTGTTGTGTTGCTTGTGAATAAGCAGCGACAAACATGTTAGAATGTTAGAAAACTGTCCCGAGAAGCCGTCCCAGGAGCCTCGTCTGATCACTGCTCGGATACGCAGTGGGAACGAGTTCAAAAACAGACCTGGTAAGCGACAGAAGGACATGTTAGACGATAACCGTAAAGTGACTCCTAGTAGCAAGGAAATTATTAGTGCTCTGACCGACGCGCTACATGTGGGAAGGTTTGCGGAGTGTCAAATTCAATGCGATTTTAACGTTATAAAAGGCTTGTGTTTTCCAAGATTTTTTCAAAAAAGGGAAATTCTCCGTTCGCTTTTCTTGTCGAGATTGCGACTTATCATACCCCCAGGGTTTATAAAGTTCCACATTCGGATCTGCCTCTAGTTTCTATTCCTTCCTTCTTTCACAATTTCCGACTTCACGAGCTCTGGCCGGACGCCGCTAATCGCTGCATCAGGCCGTGCCCCTACTGCTCGCCTCGCAGGGTCAGCAGTATCAGCTACGACCGCTACCACTTCGTCAACGACCGTGATGGGCTGTGTCTGACCGTCGAGTTGTCGTACCTCCGAACCGATAATAGCAGCGGGATGGGACGGACCCTGGAAGTAGGTTGATCTCTGCTGAGATAGCTGTTAATTTTGGGAGAAGGCGGCGGGGAATGATGTCGGTGCTACTTAAAAAATTCGAACCCAGAAAAGTTTTGTTAAAAGAAACCGGAAACAACTTGTACCAAACGTCTTGTGTAGAAGGACTTGGAAAACCTTTTTCTGAGGTTGATGCATATGGCCAAAACTTGTTCGCTTCCACCAAAGGCATCGGTACGTGTCGACTACAGTGGATTTAGGCGGGTCAGGCGCGGAGTGTCAGCCGTGCGTGTTTTCACAGAACGCGGTGCTCAGTGCTCGCGGCGGCTGCCGAATGGACCGGATATGTACGAACCGAGCAACCATTTAAACTACCAACCATATTTTCTGGTGTAGAGATCTCGTCTTTCTCGAGCAGTCCGAAACCTTGGAGGAAGTGTTCCGCTTCGCTGTGCGCGGCGACCTGGACGCTGTCCAGCTAGCTTACCGCCGCTTTCGCAAGTATGTGGACGACCGAGCTGGTGTTCTCGCTCTTGACCATTTTACTACGTTTGGCGAGTAAGTTGGTACCCCGTTTCTGGTAGAGTTGGTGCGGGTAGAGTGAGAGTACCTCACTACTTTAGATCACAGTTGCGTCAACTTTCTAAAAATTTTCCTCACCTTCACGCTTACCCTAAGGGGGTGCACAATGTACCCCCTACCCTCCCCGCTAAATACGGCTCTGATACCGTAGCGTAATTACGGACGGGGCCACCCGTCGCACCAACTCTATCTTCTGCCCTACTTTACCTTTGCAGGGAGAGGAGTGGGCGTCCGGAGAGTGGTTTGTTCAAGTCAAGCAAGCGGCACGATTGCCAGAGCCTGGAAGCGTATTCGCGGAGCGTTGTTTGCAGACTTCGATGGAGACCGTGTTGTCTCTTCTTCGAAACGGATGCACCACTGATGCTCTACGACGCACAGCAGTCGCCATCGATACTGCAGTGGCTTCTCGACGAAGATGTCCGCTTCGCAGTCACGAAGGCTGAACTGCAATGCTTGAGCGGCTCGCTGCAGGGACTCCACGAATCACTGCAGCGAACGTCGGTGGTTGGCGTGAGACGGTTCAACTTCCGCATGCAGCATGTTAGATATATGCGATTTCTAACCAGCAATGCGCTTGCTCGAGCGCTCTTCGTGAATGTAGGTACCAATGCGGTCCAGTCATGGATAGTGGAAGGATGAAACTGCAAAAACCAAAAAAGGAAGAAAAAGCAGTAAGCGGAAGTTTACTTCGGCGTCAATTTCGGCGTGTACCTGTTGGACAACCAGATATTCTTGGAAGAGCTTTCCGCCAAAGTGGAGGGGATTGAATTTCCCGGAGCGACGAAACAGACGATAGGCGATGTGTTCACGGCGGCTAAACTCCACTCGTGGGTTAGCCGCACCAGTCTGCCTCGGATTTTGGTAGAACATCTCCGGTCTCCAGCAACGCGTTCCGTGAGGATGGAAGAGGGGAAAGCACATAGGCTCCACGTTTTCATCGATCGTTTCCAGGTTGGTAATGGTCGCAGGATCCGAAGTTCACTGCCGAAAATTCATTAGAATTGCTACATACGTTTCACATCCGAAAAAGAGCGCTGATACACGTGGTTTAATCTCAATGGATCTTTGTCAAGTCCACCACACCGAGGTCGATCTTACGCTTGGACCAGTCGAGCGGAATGGACTTCGGCAGACCAAAGCAGAGTTTCGGGCCATCGACCTTGAGGAAGTAGTTGTAGAGGCCTATCGGCGTAAGCGGGCCTATTCCCGGAGACTGCAGCGAGAAGGACGAGCCCTCTGTGACGCTCTGTGAGCACGTCTTTAAAGGAAATTCCAGCTTGATCGAAGTTCAAATTAGTCGGGCTAACTTACTCGACCACTTCCTGTTTGCCACCAGCTCCAAACTTCGGCTGGCGCACGAGGGAGACGTCGAAAGACCAAATGTCCATCGTTATGTGGGGCGGACATATGAGGCCTCCCTTCACTTCTAGTTCGTCCCATCCCTGTGCAAGCGCGACGGGAGTCAAGAGAACGGTGCCCGAGGTAATGGTAATGGTAATGGTGGTAATGGTAATGGCCAGAAATCGGCTCAGTGGGTAATGGTAATGGTGGTAATGGTAATGGCACCAAAATCGGCTAGTGGGTAATGTAATGGTAATGGTAATGGCACTTAGTGGTTTTGCCATTACCAGATAAGCACTAGATAAAATGCCCGCGGCAGCGACGTCAACGCAAATTTTCATCATATTTGTCAATTTTTGCGTAAAATTTCGGTGGTATCGCCTGCGGCGGGCTTCTCGACGTCGTTGTTTAATATCATTATACGTACTACCTATGCCAGCATGGTCACCCAAGTCGTTTTTGGGAAGTTTACTACATGAAGTGTAGCTCTTGCCGGGCCCGTACGTCATGGTCTAGACTTGGATTGAAAGGGACACACCCACAAATGCCGTAGGCGATTGTTTTAGAGTATTATAGCGATTGTTGGCTCTGGCGGCGCCTAGCGGTGGGCATCATGTATTTTCGGAAGCCGAGCTGCTGTATCGTGCCGAGGCCGAGAAGATGCCGAGATCCTCGTCCCGGCTATCCGGCTTCGCCGAAGCCGAGATTCTCGCC
>JNEY01000830.1:52526-63553 GCA_020875895.1 Aphelenchus avenae
GGGGGGGGGATGGTAAGGGGGGACCCTTACCATTTTTTTCGGCGAAAAATTGCCTTGGTCCCCCCTTTGGTACGTTTTGACAAGTCAAATTTTTGCCCGTTTATGGTGTTAAAAAGCGTATTTAAACATAAAAAGCCCGCCGCAGGCGCCGCCAGAGCGAATTCTTGGTCCAGCTATCAAAATATTATTGGAAAATTGACTAAAATCTTGGAAAATCCGCCCCCTCCCTTGGAAAAATTGACGCTCAAAAGGTGATTTTAGAGCATTGTTACCTAAAATAGCCCGCCGCAGGCGCCGCCAACGCGATTTTTACGCTTATTTCAGAAAATTAATCGGAAATTTGAGCAAAAAGTGACAAAATATCACAGTTTCCTGAAACAGAAAAATTAGCCTTGGTCCCCCCTTACCCCTCGCCACGCCCTTGGTCCGCATACGTAAGGAGCGACCGTTCATTGTCTTGGGTCTTGGATACCGGGGATTTTAACAATTTTTGTTGACGACTATCAAAGAATCCTTACTTTTATGTGTTTTCAAGTGCTTGCGAGTCACTGCCAGAAACATTTGTGTGCATTTTCTGACGGTAGGGATTGTCTGTGAGTAAAAACCCTCCTTCCTTTATCCCCTAAAAATCCACGTCCACCCAGTCACAAAACACGTGCCCGTTCAGATACCTGGCTGTGAAAGAGGCCTATTTTTCAAGAATTCGTGAACCTATGCAGACTCACTTGTGCACCCAAATGAGGAACACAATCTGAAAGGTGCAGAGTGACACGCAAGGTAAACGAACGCCACGGACCGTGGAATTCGATATCTGGCAAGCCCGCGTAGCCGTGTTCGTAGCAACGTCGATTGTCAGTATGCATGATGCGGAGTTCGCAAGGCACTCCATCGGCGAGTCCTGCACCGAAATCGACGAGCTTTGCATGCCCTGATAGCAGCGTGGAGCGCTGGTGACGCCAAGAACAGCAAAGACAAGAACGAAAGCCTTCATCTCCGATACCGTTAAATGTACGCTGAACTAACGCCACACTGGAGATTTATATCCGTCCACTTTGGCCACGCTTCATGCCAGTGCGCATGGTCGAAAACAGATTCCAGTGATCCACGCGTGTTTTCCGCTGAATCGCTTGATCCGCTTTAACGGGTGCAAGGGAGCGCCTATTCGGTGATGCAGCCTGCTCCAAAGTCATGGACGCGCACACGCCGTTACATGTAACCCTAAATTCGCAAGCGGGCAGTTAGATGATTAGGGTTCGGATTTGGACATCAAACTAGAAATAAAACGAAGTGGAGTCTTTGTCTACCCGAAAAAACAAGATTACTTTTGTACAAAAACTCGGCTCGGGAAACAAATGTAGAGGGCGTCATGTGCTAGTGCACTTGAACTGAGTGGGCAAGCCGGCACAGAAGCTAACTCCATAAACCTACGCTAGGAGTCAAGATTACTGGAGAAAAATGCTCTTCTGCACCTGTAAGCGGGTGCGAGATAGTGCTGTGTCTCGTGGATTTTGGAGACTTTTGGCGTCGTCGGCAGTCATCAGCTTTTAGGGTATTTTGGTTCTTCTGTCTCTCAAATGTCTGGTCATCCTGTTATTTGTTTTATTATTGGCACGATCATAACCGTCGAATAATTACGAGTAGTGGATTACACTGCATCCTTCAGTTGCGCCGGTATCAACATTTTTGAACCTGCGGAATAAACGGTTTGCTCACACTGTAAAGAGGAACTTAGGCACTATAACAAGCCGCTCGCCGGACCAGTGTATGCGAGCCATAAACCTACTTTAGGATGTACGTCCTAGGCTTAAGCATCGGCATCACGCGCAGATGAAGCCCCTATCATCCGTTGTATCATCTGGTGTAGGATGCCCGATGCTTCTTGTCCCGCTGCAGACGTGGCCACTTCCATTTCCCGAATGGTGACAAGTTCTGTTCGACATTATCATATAATAGTGCAAGGGTGCCCCAACAATATTTGCTGCCGGAAACAGGACATTGTACTTTCCGGTCGAAGTCCCTGAATCGGCAGAGCTACTTGCAACTTTATCAGGTCATTAGCATATTTCTGTTTGCGTCGGGACGGGGTTCCCCGTCTGTTGCCGGCTGTACGGTGCGTAAGCTGCGGACATCCTGGTTCACAAATGCGAAAACAGTGCCTGGTAAAAGCGTTGCTGATGTCGCTGCGCACACAGTCATACCATCATCGTCGCCACGATATTACCGCCCATAGTGTCTGGTAAGACTTTCATATTTTCTTAAATAGTACTTTCTGGCGACGCTATTACAAGAATTAACTTGCATCGCGATGCATCGAAATACCCCTGGTAGCCTGGAGATGCAGTGGAGACCATTTTGGAGCAGAGCACTAGTAAAGGATAAAGTATGTAAAATGCCTACTCTGCGCAACCGGGCCTTAGGCCCGGCTCCGTGCAAAAACAGCAGTTTTGGAAAAATTTCCAGCATATTTTACCAGGCATTGCTTATATTTTGTTCCGTTTACCCCATTAATGCATTTTTCCCAAGCATATTTTGTATCACGGGTCATGGTAAGGTAACCCCGCAGTATTTTTGGGGGCTAACAGCATGATATGCGGCCCGGATCCTGATGTGATGATATGAGCCTGCCCCAAGCACGGCTCGAAAAAAGGTCCGACGGTTCAGACCGGAGCAAGGCCTGGATTTAAGGCCCGTTGCGAACGGTTGGGTAATGCCCATATGGGTAAGAAAGTTCCCATTGGTATCGGCGTCCAACAATGCCTCATTTTTAGCGTTTAGACTGAGCAGAATGACTGCCCACAAAGTACGCACATTTCCGCCGCCCGATATGTTCGCTCCCGATCATCATAGGCCTGCTGCGAGCCTTCTACGACTAGGCGCTAAGAGGACGCTGACGAATAAAACAAAGCATTCTTATCAACGAAAACCGGTGAGTTTCATAAACAAGAACAGTCAGTCGCAGTAGCGTTAATTTTCCCTGTCTAGATGTCCAAATGCGTCAGCTATTTTGCCAACATCGCACTTTCGCAGCTTGCAGCCATCTTCTTCGAAATGTTTCATTCTTCGTCAGCGCCGTACTGTCTGAAGGATCCATTTGTATTCTGCATGTCAATCACACTTTCTCTGCTGTTGACTGCATTTCTGGCGGCATGCAGCTTCGTCAGGTTCTACGTTTGCCCTATACTCGCAGACGTGTTCTCTTCGAGCATCGGTAGCTTATGATAAAGACTCCCTCCTGGCTCACTCACTGGCCTCATCAACGGCCCACCCTTTAATGCCTAAGTATTTGCCGCAAGATATAGTCGCAAGAAAGTCAGGGATTCTAAGATGGTATTTCGCGTCGGGGCGGGGGGTTGCCCCCGGGGGAGGCGAATGGTAATTTCTTGCTAAAAAAACTTTTTGCTATTTTTTTCTGCGTTTTCTGCATCAAAGTACGTTATCCAGCACGCCCCAGGAAAAATCAACGTTTTACGGGCATTGTTTTGAAATTTTCTATCGATTTCCGTTTTAAATTGGGAAGCGTTATAATAACCCTGATCGAAGTCGTGCTTACTGTTTTACGGACTCAGTTAAGGACCGTCATGGGCCACTACCGACCAGGGGTGTCCACGGGCCGGAAAAATCTCAGGCCCGGCCCGGCCCGACGACCCCCAGGCCCGGCCCGGCCCGGCCCGATCGGACTTATACATTTCCAAGCCCGGCCCGGCCCGGCCCGATTGGGCCCGATCGGGCCTGAAGGATAAAAAATCGAGAATTTTACGGAAATAATTCCAAAAATTTACAAGGCAATGCGACTATCGTCATAAAACAGCCCTCATCGGTCGTTTTCTTGCGGATAAAGCCAATAGCAGTATACGAACGCATGTTCTTGCGAACATTTTGACCGAAACTGCACCCTTTAAGACGAAAAAAGTTCAAAATTGGCGAGTTGGGCCCGACTCGGGCTTGGTCGGGCCTGATCGGGCCACCTAAATTTCAGGCCCGGCCCGACGACCCCCAGGCCCGGCCCGGCCTGGCCCGNCAAAATAGCTGATTCTTTTAAGAGTCGAGTAGGACGCCGTTTTTGTGAGTTCTGGTAAGTTGACGAAAGAGTAATGGGATCCTTTCCCTTATAGAGTGGCGGTAAGACCTTTGTGATAGATGGATAATATTTGGATAGTGGGGAATTCCGCATTCAGATTTCTCAACTTCTCATCACTTTCATGCGTTCCCGTCTGCACCAATAATATGGGTACCGGTACGGCCCGTATTTCGCGACCCCGCGTACCACTGATTTTACGTTTTGTTTTCTCTCATATCCTCTCTTCGCGCTCTGCATGTCCCCCTACAATGGCAAACAAAGCAAAAGGCAAACATTGATGTTAGCGCTTTAGGAAATGATGCGCAGGCGCAGAAGGCGGCATCGTACCTTTCTTCCTGCTTCGTGCGTGTGTTCCACGTCTGGGGGGGGCATCGTGATGGGCTGCCAAAAAAATGCATCGTCGCGTCGCCGGTGCTTATACTGTTTCCCGAATTCGAGTTCTGCTATTTCAAGCTTGGCGAGACGGAAACGCTAAGCGCGATGCTCAATGGAAGCGCTTTCAAAGCCTCGAGCTCATTAACTTACTTGTTCCAGTTCAGTACAGTTAAACGTGGCGCCAAAGTATTTCGAACATGTACGGGCTTATGACTTTCAGCTTGGCAGCTGGATGATAAGCGACTGGAATCGTTTCGACCGCACGGTTGCAACCAGCTCCAGCTGCGTTCTAACATCACGCACAATCTCGAGCAGTTCCAAGTGATGGAAGAAGGAATCATCGGATACTGCTTCACGCTCGACGCAGACTTCTCTGTGCTCAAAGTAGCTTTTTGAATATCTCGTCGGTGCAAATAACGCGCCAGTTCTTCAAGAGATTTGTAGAGGTACGATGCTAGGCTTGCCTAGTCAACAAAAAGCTTCTTTGGGCCAGCAAGAATTCGCAGCTTATGTGTAACATCGAGCAGTGCCTGGACGAACTGCGGTTCGACGTCGGCAACTTGGATCTCGGCGTGCCACCGAGAAGTAGTTCAGAGTACGATCCAAACTTCTATGCACGCGTGCACCACGTCCGCTACAATTTTTCTGATCACGGAAACGGAATACGGCTACTGGTAGGCATCCGTCTGGAGTTCACAAGAGGACTTTATTGTTGAGATGCACTTCGAATCCGAAGGCGACGAGCAGTGGAACGTGATCGTACGTCATGGCAAGAGGGACCGCGACGAATTCTTCGAACCGCGCTCAAAAGAGGAGGAATACGACGAGGGATAGGTACTATGAGCACGATCCTTAAATGGAAGCCCCAGGTTCCGATAACTCGATCTTGATAATGGTTGGAACTATCAACGAATTGTCCGTTTAAACGTGTTCTTCGTAGCCTGAAAGAAATATTGGATGCCTTCATATGGATACTGCTGAAGTAGTGGCCAGGGCGATTTCTGCTTACCTCCGAGATCGAGGCCGCTATTGCATGTGACGTTTGAAGGCAGGTGAGTTGGTAGATGAGCTTCGAAAACGGGGTTACTGGAAAATTCAGGCAGCGGCGCAGGCTGCGCGATGCGCTGTCCTGTCTTAAGTCTGATGGTCCCCCTACCCCCAAAATAGCGGGCTGGCTATTCCCCTGCTAAGAACTACCGTTTTTCTCCAATAACTCCCCTGGGCACTTATTTTCGTAACGTCACTTTAGAAAATGTCCAGTGCCTGAGAGCATGCAAGCGTCCATGACTGCGTCTTGGCTGCGGTACGACGTGCATGATGAGTGCAAAAGTTGGAATGATGGGCCCATAAATTCTCGACCAGGCCCGCTTTCTGCACTGATGTGAAACGCGCCTATTGTGCCATGCACAAGATGCTTACTGGGCGTAACGTGGAGACCGGCTGTTTGCAGCCATCATTCCACGTAAACACTTATGCTTATTGCGAACACAGCGCCTATCTGTTTTCATTTTGTTTAGTATATCAATTAGTGTCCTGAGCCTGCGCGTCCAAATCTTTCCTAACCGTTTTCTAGCCAGATAATCTGAATGCCCAAGGTTCCGGAATTCCCCTGTCGACAATTATTTCCACCGAAACCTCGGAATCCTAAGTGAGCAATGCACGTGAGAATTAACGGCCGTAAGTCGCAAAGAGAACATGTTGTTCAGCGTAGTTCTTCGATGGTTGCTCATCTCAGTTGTTTTTAATTAGATGCGCCTCCTAGGTCTTGTTTGAGTTGCGCGTGCTCATAAAAGCCGCCAGTCCCCGAACGTCGTCTGAGAATCGATCGACGTCTTGCGAAGCACCAAGCAAGTTATGGTAGAGGGACGGAGGCCGCCTTTTTGGCATACCCTGCCGCTAGCGGACGGGCTAGCGGGCGTCCATTGGGATTCTGTTGAAACCATTTGCTGTTACGGGCCTTATGTAGCGCGTAGAATTTCGTACCGTTGCTGAATGTATTGACTTCAATATCTGCAGCAAGCTCTCGTATCGTTTTCAGCTAGAAAAGCATGAACTCTACACAGGACGCCCTTCCGGCGAAACGCAAACAGGTTGCTGGCGCAACAAGGTTAGTAGGCAAACGCTGATTATAGTTTATTTTTCTAAAGTTCCGTTGTGCACTAGTATTCCGAGAACTTGCTAATGTAGAATTTTCGAGCGCATTCCCAGGAACCCTTTACTGCCCACATCATTTAGACACATATCCCGCAAGAAACGATGCTCCAGGTGCTCCTTTGGCTCGATCGATTCGACTAGGACGGCAAGCAGATCACCACCAGGCGCCTCAGCTACATTGTCGAGAGCAATCATATGCCGCTTCGAAAGGTGGCTGGAGTTGACTATGACGGCGACTGGCGCGGTCCAAGGGATCGCCCGGGCAAGAGAAATACGCTCAGCATCTGTTTTGAGGGAGACGCAAGAGACGGGCCTGCCAAGGTCGAGCTTCAGATCGGTGAGTTCCGTTGCGGATGACGAAAGGTTCACGGGATCCCTGCCATATCATATAGCGAATGGTGGGGATAACTAAGCATTCTTAGAAGAGAGGTAGGATGTTTGGAGGGTGGAAGTTCCCCGCTCCCCTTCTTGAAGATGTAACAAGGTCAGTTTTTTTAAATGCTCAAGTGGAGTTCCTTTCGTACTGGCCGAATTTCGCAAAATCTAAGTTTCTCCGCATTTACTGACCTTTTTCCTTCCACTTTCAAGCGTCTTCGACCCCAGTCTAAGAAGCGTTGGCAGCGGTTTCTTTCAAATTCCCCCTCACGCTCTAAAAGTCCCCCGCCTATAATGGAAAACCATCCGGGCAAAGGTTATTGAGCAGATAACGAACGTTATCTTTTTCGAAAAAGACGCGGATTCTCAGAAGGCGGCATCGTACCTTTCTTCCTGCTTCGTGCACGATTTCAGTGTTTTCAGGCATCATGATGCGCTACCGAAAAACGCTATCCTCACGGCACCGGCGCTTGTTCGCAAGCCCGAATTCCTATGCTGCAATTTTGCCATTGGCGAGGCGGACGCGCTAAGCGAGACACTCAACGGAAGCACTTTTCGAAAACTTTGGCTCATCTACCCGTCTCTTCCAGGTATCAATGCACTGAGTCAGGACGCCAGCGTGTTTCGTCTTGATTTCCAGCTTGGCAGGTCGACGACATGCGGCTTGAGGCGATTCGACTGCACGGCTGCAACGCGATCCGACTCCACCAGGACATCATGCATGGTCCCGGCAAGTTCCAAGTGACAGAGGAAGGAATCCTCAGCTACTGTTTCACGCTCAATGCGGATTTGCCCATGCCTGAAAGTCGCTTTTTGGATATCTCGTCGGTGAAAATAACGCCCGAGGTCTTCAATAAAGTTGTGAAGGTACTGCGCCTGTATTTGTCTATGAGATGACCTAAACCCACCTCATGTCGTACATTATTCGTCCATCACTCATTTTGGCCAATTCTTGGACAAAAAATCACATTTTACCACGGGTACGGGTTTGGTACCGTGTTTTAACACGGGTACGGGGTTTGGCACGGCGAGGGTCACCACGGGTACGGGGTTTGGCACGTGGTCCTCGTGCCGATCTCTAAGTAACGGTTCTCCGCAAACGTCAGCTGAGTATTACAATGTATTAAAATGTTCGAAAAAGCAAGACTTTATTTGTTCACATGCTCATATTTAGGTGTGGCTCTTAACAGGCCGTCACCTCTCAAAAAAATTCTGTACTAAAAGGGGATGGGGGGATTGAACAATATGACCCTCAAAAGTTCCCATTAGCTAATGTGGTGTTTTCGAGCCTTTTCTCTGTTACCTTTTCGGAGGTGTTCGGAGCTACGCCGAAGCTTAACCGTACGGGATATAGACCGGAATAGCCGCCATTATTTGGCGAAATTTAGTCAAATGTGATGACGTTTAGGCGATTATAATAGTCTCAGGAAACATTCCAATCTCGATCTGCGTAAACACTTTAAGGAGTAGCGTCTTCCTTGTTTTTCCTTCGTGCCATAACTGAGTACCTGCGTATAAGTGGGCAACGCCGACGACAAGTAGCTCAAGAGATGAGTACAGGGGAAGGCGAGCACAGTTTGCGAAAAATTCGCACTGCAAGATATAGCTTTATCTCCTTTCGCAATTTATTTGACGTAAGCCAACAAAGAAGACGCAACTCTTTAATGACGACTGGTCATAGTGATGAACCTTGTATCCAATTGGTGTTCAGTAATGCCATCCGTATGCGACGGTCGGTTTCATGGTCATGAAGGACACTCTGACGAACTTGTGGTAGACTTTCTGGCTATGCACAAACCACACAAAGACCTTGAGCTTCTCGCCGGTAGCTGGGCTAAGGAAGTCATAGCGTCTGCCGTCAATGATAGGCATTCGCAGTCGCGGTCTTGATCAGTGAAGTCGCTGAGAGCGTCCAGCAGCGTCGTCAGGATTCGCACATGATGCTGGGAGCCGATGTGAATGAGCGTACGACACGAACGTTTCGGTCAGCTTCCACGGCTGCAGTCCCGGCAAGGAATGTCTGCGACAACCTGTGATTTGGTTTCGATAGCGGTTAAACTCGTTTTCGGTCGAGAAACTCTGTGTCTCCAAATCCTAGTAATAGACCCCTGCCAAAAAAATTCAGGGCAAAATTGAGTAAGATAGCTAGCTGTTCCCCTGTGACCTACATTCACGATAAAACTAGACTAAGACATCTCAGATTGTAACCCTACACCAATACTGTTCTGCGTAAGTTTCTAGCGGTATAGTATGCGTCATGCAGCATCACATGCGTCCAGCCGACCAGTGCAGTGAACCAAGGCAGAACCGAACTAGTAAACCAACGCATTACCAGCTTTGGTGCCGAGATCTCCCGCACCATGTTGACGAAAACTCTGCATCAATGCTCGGCGTGTCGCGGATGACTCGTCGCTGGCTATTTTGTGGGCTCAGCGAAACGCCGATTCTCCCACCACGCGAAAGCCTGCGAGCTCATATTCCACTCGTAGTTCCTCGCTCGGATTCCCAGATTCGTTAATTTTTCGGAGGGAAGATGGCCTCTATATTGCTCGGCAAGGTTGTGCTCCAGGACGAGATTTCTTGGATTGACGGATAAGGCGGATAATTGCCAGAAGGCAAGCACAAAAATAAAACAGAAGGTAGACGACATGCTCAGTATACCAGGCGGCCGACGATAATAAAATCGTATAGAATTCCGAAAACGTTCGAACAACTTCGCAGCTGGCGCCGTTGATTTTCGTCCAATTCCTTGCCGGACTACTTCTGGCGGCTTTCTATGCTAAGCACGCAGGTGCGATCTTTTATGGTGACGAGCCATGGCGTGACTAGCTGCTTCCTTTATATCGGCTGCCAGATCGCCGTTCTTTATTACGTTCGCTACTCCGGCTCTCTAGGAATTTACCAGAATTATTCTAGTTTTCACCAAGGCGTTTGCAAGCGCGCTCAGTCAAAACCGACCACGTTGACGAGAACGTTAGCTTCGGCTGCGTGGACAGCAAAAACAACAAAGGGGTCGAATGCATACGCTAGCAAGAACAGTTCGGTGGCCTTATTCAAAACTATAAAAGCCGATTGGGTTCACGAATACGAGAAGAGGGTCGGCCAAATAAAGTAAAAGTACTGAACATGGTCCACACGAACCACTCAGTATTAGCATGTGTGTGGACAAGCGTCAGTCTGTAAAAGTGAGGCCGAGGCGTTCACTTGCTTTAGATCGTGTGATATGCTCACAAATTGCCAATACTAAAAGATTTTAGCTCATTCGCGGCGAACGACCAGACTTGCTAGGTTGTTGAGGCTCACCAAACATGGAAAACTTGGACTCCGTAAATAAATCGCGTCTTAACTCTTTTTTCGCGCGTGACGACACGATATACGCGCAAGGGATCAAACAGTATTCCAGTCGTTATCATTGCTCTCCCAGTCGATGTGCTGGTAAACTTCGCTGACGACCTAGACGACCAATCGGTGCCAGAAGAGATGGTCTGTCACATTTAGTTAACCACGAAAACTTCGTGCACTTAAACGACGCATAAACGTGCGCTCGGCAGGAACTGCGTTCCGATCGTAAAAGTCTTCGATGCGACGAGCTATGCTTCCGGCGAAGTTCGTCGCAGCGGGCGCTAAAAACCTCGATATAGATACGGTATGTTCCAAAAAGTGCGTTACTCGGGTTTAGCATCGTCTCTTTATCCGCGTTGCAGCCGTCAGCGTAGCAGCAACAGTACGTTTTCAGCTTGTCGTACAAGCTACCGGTATTCGACGTGGTGTTTGTGCACACGGCGTGCGAGGACGGATTGCCATTCAGCTGTAAGCATATCGACATCCATAACAAAGTATGGACTAAGGACGGGACTATGTGACATTAAGCGTACTACTGAGCCATTGTAGCACAGTGTACTTTATTCAGTGTGAAACCGTGTCATTCCATTCTATTTATATGAAACCTCAAAATGTTCTGTAAGCTTTGACGAGCACAAGAGCACGTAGCTGAACTTGCAGTCCGCATCAAGGGCGTGGCGAGACCGGCCTGGGAGGGGGGGGG
>JNEY01000830.1:69706-86281 GCA_020875895.1 Aphelenchus avenae
CCCCCCCCGTACCGTATGCCGTACCGTATAATACGGTACGGAATACGGGTACGGCCCGTAATACGGTACGGCTGTCGATCTCTACTCGTAACTAAATACTTCATCGATTCTTAGGTGAATGTCTTTGATATCGTGTTGGCTACAACAACCAATACTAATAAAACCGTTAGCAAAAACTGCCATAGGCCATTAGCGGAATATTACGCCCCTTCCCTTTATTCTTCTCTTTTCCACTTTTATTCGCGCATGAACGTAAGGGACCGCATGGTTCAGTCGTTGTCCTTGCTCTCACGGTCGATGTGCTGGTACACATGGTTGACGACCTAAACGAAGTGGTGGCTTGGTGCAGTGAAGGGTAATTGCAATCAACAGTCAATCTCCAAGAATCCTTGCACTTACACGGCGAATAAACGTTCGCTCCGCCGGCATCGCGTCCCGATCGTAGAAGTCCTCGATGCGATGGGCTATGCTTCCGGCCAGGTTCGTCTCACCGGGTGCTATAAGCTGCATCTAAGTAGAGGTATGCGACCGGGGCTTGGCGCCCGTTTGGTCGACACGACTTTTATTCTAAGCCGATTGTAACTTTGGAAGCGATACCTAGGTATTCCAAAAATGGCCGACATCCATGAAGCTACGAAACCGATTCGAATTTTAGCAGCAATGGGACTACTGAGCAAAGCGTTCAGTACAGATAAATATGCTTCAAATGTACGAGCCAATCTTTTCATATAGGAATAGACGTTTTTAATGGTAGCAGAGATCACACTAAGCGCGGTTAGCGCCAGAGAAAACAATCGTCAGGAATCAGTGGAATTGGTCATTTGGGTCGATTCCACCGAAAAGTAGCCGAGATCCCGATTCCTTCTCTGATATCGCTGACTGGTCAGCCTGCTACCTTTGTTTGAACGAGTGTTCTTACTCGGGTTGAGCACTGCCTCTTGATCCTCATTGCAGCCGTCGCCGTAGCAGCAACAGTACGCTGTGAGCGACCCGTACATGCTACCGGTACTGCCGGTGCTGTTCGTGCACACCGGTTTCGCAGACCACGCACCATTCAGCTGTAAGGAAAACGCGTATACCTTTAACTGACGGTAAAACAAAGCTTCGTCTTAACAATGAACGAGGCAACGCGTGAACTCGGATTGGGTAGACTAGCTGGGTCAATGCCCTACTTTGCTAGAATCCCTCTAGGTAGTTTTTGATTGCGGTCACTAACGAGAAAGCCTACGACTGTAACCCCCTATCCGGTGGGGTGTGATGACCACTCAGGCATACAATGAGTGGGTCCCACATTACCAAATGATAATGTAAAGCTTCCCACGCTGAAAGGTATCCAATCCGCCTGGCAAAGAGGCTCGCAAAATTTCGCAAATATGCTTAATGTCCTCGTCTCATGTACATCTGCCAAAGGACGGCAAAAAGGGACAAATATGGTTTTAGCTGGCGAAAATTTCGATCATGCTCAGATTACGTGGCATACCTGGATGTCCCGCCTTGTCGCTTCTACACCAACCCGTTGGTACAGAGCCCCAACAGAACATCAATCTGTCCTCTATTTGCAGCTACTTTCGATCCTTGGAAGAAAAGGAAATACTCACCGTGCAGTTCGATATCTGGCAAGCTCGAGTGGCCGTATTTGTTGCCACGTCGATGGTCAGTAGGCATGATTGGGAATTTGCAAGGCACTCCATCGGCGAGCTCTGCACTGGACTTGACGCGTTCTGCTGCCCTTGATAGCAACGTAGGGCGTCGGTAACGCAGAGAAGAGCAAAGGCAAGGACGAAGCCGTTCATCTTCCTACGTTGGGTACTGTTATAATGAATGAAAGAGACAGAAACACGCGATACTTATCTGGGTCCTTTTGGACTGCTCTTCCAACGAAAGTGAGATTGTCGACATGGGTATTCTACGACAAATTTATGGGGTTTCTACGATAGTCGCGTCGACAACACGGTGCAGTGAACCTCGCTTGTGTGACACTTGATCCGATTAAGCGACTGCAGTACGTGGGTTTTTGCAGTTCGCTTCCCAATAATTGCTCGTTACATGCGCATCCGTCGATTTATGCACCTAATCCTAAAAGTGATCGCTAGCGGTCTGATAACTTTGACGTACGCCGATGCGCGTACGTCAAAGTTGTGAGACCGCTAGCGAATTAAAGATATTATTTATTAATAAATTAAAAATAATAAAAAGTTATCAAATGATGACCGTCTTAACCTTCTACGACGCATACTTATCCCTTGGAAGTTTTCCCCTTTTCGAGAAGGGAACTAGCAACGCATTGACATACGACGTGATTGGAATCACTTAAAGCCCTTTTGTGAAAAGGATCCCTTCATTGCGCCTCGTACATTTCGCCTGGTCTGGTGCGTGCATTTTCTTCACATTGATCAGTTAATGTCAAGCTTTCTGCTCATTGGGCGTCGGCGCTTTGATATGCGGCTGGCTACAGCTAAGCCTCACTCGGAAAGCTTAGATTTTAATGGTCAGTTTTCTACTTTGCAGAATCGTGCAGTAGCACGGCCCGAAGTCCGCGTAATTCTACAAGGTGACGGTTGTTGACTCAATGGTGGCTTGTGGATCGCATATCGCAAGCGCACGTTCGCCGGGAGGAATGGCGGCGGCCCGGTTGTCGTCGCGCTTGTCAGCAACAAGGAGCGCGACCGAAGCAGCGATCCGCCGACGCGTTTGAGTTATCGATCACTAGCCGCGTTGGCGCGCTATGACAGCAACACCAGCGACGCCCTGCTTGTTTACCCCGCGTTTCTGCGCCGCTTTGCTTTCCGTCCATCCTAGGGCAATTTTCGATTCGTCGCTGCGTCTAATTGTGCGGAAGCTAAGAGCAAAAAGGCTTTCCATGGTTTCAGTGTATTCCACGGTGCTGGTTCTGCTTCCACATTTACCTCTCGTCAGCGTAGTCGTTTGTTCTTCATTTTGTTTGCAAAAATTTTGGCAAGATTTAGAGGTAGTTGCCTTCACACGCCTACCTTTTGCCCATTCGTCCTAACGCAACACTTTCCTAAACGTTTTTATTGTTGTTGCTTATGTGTGCTTCGTTAGCGCTTACAAATTGCCAGTTGTCTAACGGCCTCCAAGCTAAGCTAAAATATGATCATGCTAAATTGAAAGCTGTGATTGGTTGACTCTAGCGGAGTTCCTCACAAGCTGGCTTCTACCGCCGGTTACCGAATGGTCTTGCTTGTTTACGCAAAAATCATCGAAAGACGCTGTTCGTGGCAAAATTATGTGTTGCTTCGCGTGTCGTCTTGTCACATCTCGTGGAACTATATAGATCTATCATTACATAACACCACAACTCTTAGTCACAATGGTGCCGCCTCCAGCGACGCCACCAAATGTGCGACTATGGCGCGGCATAAGCCTTGGACCGGACGTCCGAGAACAGTCGGCGGAAGAGCGGGGCAACCAGTTCTACAAAGAAGGACGCTACCAGGACGCAGTGGACGCCTACAGCCTCGCCCTCGTCTACAACGTCAGCGCCAAGACGCTCTCGAATCGCTCTCAGGCCTACATCAAGCTCGAAAAGTACGTAGCGTTCAGGGTGCTCAGATCGCCCCCTGGGGGGGGGCGCCAAATTGCAAAATCTGACGGTTTTTCAAATTTCAGTGCAATTTTGACATATAAGGCCAAAAATCGCTCTGGAGGCGCCTGCGGCGGGCTATTTGCGTGTATAACTCTACAACCTCATTAGTTTTTGAATGGCCATCGCAAACAATCAATGTATTTTTCGCCAAATTAGCTCAAGAATCTTCGAAAATCTGTCCCGATCAAAGGCAATTTGTAACAATGATATTACTTTGTTCCACGAAAAATCGTTAGTGTCGCCTGCGGCGGGCTAAAAACGGCATTTTCAACGGAAAAATGTCATGAACATTTCCTTCTCAAGTTTTTTTTGTGCAGTTTCAGTGAAGTATATCACGGCCGAAGCAAAAATTTTGCTGGTATCGCCTGCGGCGTGCTAAAAAACGTGCTTTCCTGCGGAAAGCGCTAGCGAAAACATTTTTTGCACTGCCCCCCCCCCCCGAGGCCGATTTTCATCTGAGCAGCTTGGTAGCGTTCCAACTTCCGTAATGTGGGAGAACAACTGCATGGACTTTACCAAATTTTTATAAAAATAAAAAATCAACTAATTTCCGTTGTTCTGGTTTTTAACTGCTTGTTATTATAAATAAATGTAAATAAATGCATTGTTTAAGTACCATCTACTGCTCAATTTTAGCACGTTGAGTTCTGATTCCACTTTTTCAGCAACTGGTTCGCCTACATCGACGCCAACGAGGCCGTGAAGCTGGACGATTCGCTGAGCAAGGCGTGGTATCGACGCGGCGCAACGCTCGCGGAGCTCGGCTTCTACAAGGAGGCAAAGAAGTCGCTCGAGAAGTGCCTCAAACTTCTTCCGGGCGACAAGGCTGCTGCGAAGCTGCTGAACCGCATTGAGAGCAAGAAGGTGAGCGTGGCTAATAGGCCTTAGGCGTAGTTCATCTTCTGAGCATCTGAAAGGCTAAGTACATGGATTAGGCTTTTTTCTTAGGGCTAAGGACTAGAACCGACAGAATATAACAATTTTCACTAAAGCGGGGAAGTGTGTCAGACCCCAAGAAGTGGGGCATGCAAATATAGTGAATTCACGAAGTTGTGCAGTAAGTTAGCTTCATGAATCGGGTTCACGAAAGGGTCGTGACACTGAACAAAGCTACTGAGCAAGTAGCAGTAAACGGGTAGCTCATCATCGATGTTTCGCCTTCAACTCTCTACTTTCAGGCGGACGAGCCGAGGATCAATGCCACCAAAGTTTCCAACTACGACCCACTGGAGAGCGACTCGCCCGCGTACGACCGCGAATTCTTCCTCGGCGACCTCAACCGCTACCTGCTTAGCAATCGTTCGCCGCCCGCAAATCCGCGGCTGAAGAAGTTCCGCTACAGCGTCAAGACGTGGAAGACGGCGCCCGTGCTCTCGGAGACCTTCTCCAAGATGGCGATGGATGCGCGTGGTCGAGAGGATTTCGTGGAGTTGGGCACTCTCCGGCTCTGCTTCACACTGGACTATGTAGCACTTCTAAATCGCTCCGTCGCGCACATGGCGGACAAGAGGTAAGTACTGACGGGTATTTAAGGCACGTTCGGTCCGTGATGGCGATCACCGTAGCTGCTCAGCTGTGATGTGGCGTTATGGCAGCTTTAGACTTGGACGCCCGTACCGTATTCGTTACCGTACTACGTACCGATTTTTACGGTACGGAGTACGGTACGACCTAGTACGGGTTTTGTACCTACCTACCTATCGTACCTTTTTGCGTTGTACGAAGTACGGTACGGCATCGCCCATTGGCTGAAAACGTACTAGTACGTACTTTACGGAAGGGCCAGTACGGTACGGAGTGCGGTATGGGGGATGCCGAGTATAAGTATGTATTAATTCATTGGCTTTATTATTATGTTATGTTGATGTCGCATCAGTTGGTCATCAGCACTTGTTCAGGTTCCTTATGTCCTACATCGACGCCTGCGTGTGCTTCGACGCGGCGCTCACTCTGATGTTTCCGGAGGGCCTGCTTCTATCGTCCGCCTACAAGTCGGCCGCACTCGACGCGTTGGGTTTTGTGCAGCGCGCCAAGAAGGCTCTCGAGCCTGCTCTGCGGTTAGGACCTCAGATACCCGAAGTGCTGATCTGCCGCCAGGCTCTGGCAGGCAAAAAGGTAAGCTGTTTGGTGGCGCATGTATGGGGCGGCCCCCATCGTCTTGGGTTCAAATTAAGGGCCGGCCTATTCGCCCACGTACCTAATGTCCGTACGTCCGAGCGCTCCTTACCATAAGTCGTAGTTGCCGAAAACAGACTCACGGAATCCGCTAGGCTGAAACAACGTACATTTGTCGTTTAGTACTTCGGGTACAGCAACCGATAATGGGGTTAAAGCCGATGCAATACTAGTCTCCAACGCAAAGCTTTGTCACCCAAGCGTGAGCGGTCAGGTACTCTCCACCCGCCCGTGATAATCACACAATGAACGCTCCTTCACGGTGAGGCTGCCGGTCACTAGCCCTGGTGTAGTGCGGGTTCCCATTGTATGCAAGTCGCCCTGCGTTCATGGAGGCGATGGACGGATGGAACCGTAGGACGATTACGAGAGGGTGTGGGGGCACAGTGCTAAAAGGCAACGTTCCTCTCTCCCAATAACAGGTCTAGAAAAATAGGCCTTCCCCCAATCGTGCGACCCTCACCCATGATTGAGTAAAGCCATGAGATCGTGATTACAACGATATCGAAGTCTCACGCGTTCCAAATCCCTCCATTCGACATTTAAAGTTGTCGATTTCAGAAAGATGACCCGAAAATCGACGCGGCTCTGCTCGACAACTACGATGCGCTTTCTGGAGAAGGTTTCGCCTACGATGTGCGCCAAAAGGTCCACAATGGGCTTCTGAGAGCGATGGGTGCGTGTGATGTCGATCCGGTTGAACCTGACATCGATTTCAGAGAAGATCTACGACGAGGGTCTGGGACCGTTCTGGCCGAACACGAGCATTCGCGAGTTGGAATGGTAAGTTGCTCACCGGGGCCACGAGCTACCCACCTGGTTGACAACTGTGAGATGATGGTCATTTAGACCAGTATGGCCACAAACTATTGAGCAAATTTTAAGTTCGTTTTTTTACGTGATAGGTTTGAAGAACGTGTCAACCGGCTCTTCATTTAGGCACATCATTAACGAAGGACTGAGAGCAATGCGTGAGGAGAATCTCGTTGGCGCCGCGATAATCCTCTCAACCGTCATTAATGTCAGCGATCGGACAGACTACGGCCTTCTTGCTAACCGCGCACGGGCCTGGCTCCACGGACCCCTGATCACATGGTACGTGCTAGCAATGGCCTTTAAGTGGTCCTGCTTGAGTGACTGCATTTTGCTACAGTGGTAGATTACTTTTGCTAGAGGGCTTAAGGCAGTTTTATGTCGACTTGAACTACCTTACCGTACTGCGTACCGTAGAGTAGAGTACGGTACGGTCATGGGTCAGTACGGTACGGCGGCACCCCAGTACTTGCGACACGCTATTGTAAATTGATAAATATAGTCAAAATTTCGTCGGCGGCGCCTAGCGGCGGGCCATTTTATCTAGTGCTTGTGATTACGTAACCAAAGGCCCGACCCCTCTATCCCTCCCCGTAATCAAATGTAATCAGAGGCCCGACCCCTCCTCCCTCCTGTAATGATTACATAATTTCTGGACGGCCCCTTAACTCTACGTTCAAGTCTAGTTTTAGGCCCTGTTCTTAGCGATTCCAAAGGCACTTAGCCTGCTACGGATGGTTTTTCCTAGAATGCCGCCGTTGAAAATTTGAATGACAATGTCCACAATTGGCTAAGAGCGAGATTGTTTGCGATTTCAGAAGATAACCACTTTGGTACGCGTGGCGAATACAAATGGTTAATTGCTGTATATTTTATTTGGACCCAACTAACTGATTGGACTACCAAAGTCCTGTGGCTTTATCGTCGAATAAATTCGGTGGAGGTTAACCAAAAGTCCCAGGCGCGCAGTGACCAGAATAGTTAGAACTAACCGCAACATTCTTCAGCGCCTACAGCGCGTACATCGACGCCAGCGAGGCTCTCAAGCTTCATCCGAATTTCGGGCCGGCCATGTACTTCAAGTCCCTCGCTCTCTTCAAGCTGGGATTCTACGAGAGGATGCGCGACTGCATCCGACGCCTGCTCCAGAACGACCCGAATTTTGAAGCATAGCAGCTCAACTACGTTCTTGCGCAGGTCGCTGGAATGGTAAGAGACCGCGTAGAGATACTTTACCGACTGCCGACTTACAGGCGGTGGTGTCGGCTACAAAACCGGGATTTAGGACCAGGCAGGCTAAATGAGGAGGGGGGGGGGGGTTAAGAGGCCAAGTCGAATTCATGGGGTAAAGGAGGCGGGACGAAGCTAGTTCGCAGTCATTTTCGCCAGTTTTACTTTTTTTAAAGGGATGCAATATTGGGAGAAATGATAAAAAAATTAAATTATTTTTCGATTTCGACTTTTGATACGCCCCTGAGACTCGAACCAAACGAAAGAGACCTAAAAGTATCCTTAGCGCGAGCAGGCAAAGGGGTTGAGACCCTGCTTATCGGGGCGGTCCACAAGCTTGAAGTGGCTGCACTGATGCGTGAGTAACCATACTAGATTAACCTAGAGCGACGCACGGTCGTAAGTGGCAGACTTTACAGTCGCGTTTAGCCCGACCGTACGCTGCTCGCCTCGACGATGCTCGACGAGTATGACCCGCGAAAGGCTGACGCCACCGTCGTTATGGACGCACGCGACGAGTGCGACATTCGCGCCGTCCTCAACGAGATGAAAGGCGCTAAGTGCTTGAAGGACGGCGACGTGGAGAAGGCGCTGGAGCACCTGAATCGAGCCTTGTGCTGCGGCAAGCCGCCTGGCGCTTTGTGCCTTCGTGCTAGGGCGCTTTTGAAGGCGAAGAGGTAAGTCGTCATCCTTGATATTTAAAACTGAATGTTTGCAGTCGTTATCAGGACCCGAATCCACAGTTAGGCATAGAGTAAGCTAGCCATATGTCTAGATTAAGACCTAGAGCTTATACTAAAATAGTTAGCGAGACGTAAGTTAGTACTATGCCTAAGACTAATTTGCGTTCGTTTTATTTTGACGTAACCCTTAGGCCCATTCTACATAGCCTAAAGGTCATTCTGCCTACCGTAAAACACGCATTTCATGCCTAAAAGGTCTCGTTAACCCTCCGTCGGGTGCACATTGTTGAGTGGGCGTTCGACTCTGTTGAGTACCGTTACGTGCGGTAAGTAAAAGCAGTACTTTAAGCTTGGGGTAACCCTTGGCCTGAGCTTAGGCCCTTTGCTTGATGCGAAAGCCTTAGTCACAGTTGTATTAGGCTGTGAGTTTGATGCCCTTTGCTGAAGCCGGAAACGTTGCGACGATTTAGCGGCATCGTTATAGCTCTTACGTCGCTTAAACGATGATATTTTGCAGGCACCTCGACGCCTACGCGGATGCTGTTCGAGCGGCCAAATACGATCCGACCTGCCTCGAAGCCGTCGAGCTAAAGGGCCTATGTCTTGCCTCAATGGGATACTTCGCGAAGGCCCACGCGTGCTTTCGTGAGGTGCTCAAGTCCGATCCAAGGAACGACGACGTCCGTCAGCGCATGGGTTCGATCAAGAATAAGGTAAGCGCACGATGATACTCCCAGGGTCTCTGCGAATACCCTCCCATTAAGTTCCATTAATTGCCCATCCTTAAGGATCCCATTAAGTTGGTAGGTTTTGATATCCTTGTTGCCGTAACTGGGAGCTCTGCCTTAAACCAAGCCGGAACATACTCCCTAGAATATAGAACATTGTTCCGGCACAAGTCAGTTTGGGTCGGTGCTCTGAGAGCGGCCAAATCTTGCCATGAATAGTATTTTGCTGGCTATTTCCGCATTCTGCGAAACGCATCCTTATTTTTAAACTGGAAAATTAGTTGTTTCAATGCCACAAGTGCAGGTCGCTTAGGATAGCGCACGCCAACAATCATCCGGCTTACTTGATTGCCTTGCCCTTCCTAGTTTTGAAGCAACCCATATGCATTCTTTTCAGCTCGACCGCTTTGTTGAAGACCCCTCGCTCGTCAAGGAAGTAGAGGAAAGCGTCGTCCGCACTTGCACATGTGAATGCCGTTGAACCTTGTTGCGGATTGTTGTCTCGTCTAACGGATCTCTCTCGTTATATCCCAGAGTTAACCAGACTTTCTGACTCATTACGAGCCCGCATTGTTGTCTTGGCCAGTTTCCCACGTGCATAATCACTTACCGGATGACGTACTTACACTTACCGATTTCAGCATAAACGTACGCTGGGTCCCAGCGTCCCTTAAATGTACGCTGGGAACGTCTGTATTCTAGCGAACTTTCCGATTACAGGTCGCCAAAGCTTTTTGAACTGTATAAGAAAAAGCACTTCATTTCGGCTAAGCAGAAATTCTAACCGCACTGAATTCCAGTGCGCATTACTGCTCACGGCCATTATTGCTAGTGTTTTTCACTTTTCCAGGCGTTTCTCGCCGAAAGTAATTTCTTAACTGCGCTTTGCTTCCATCAGTATGGACAAACAGTACTGGCGGTACGCCGCACAAATGCAATGTTTGCGGGAAAATCTGTTCACACAAAGGTAACTTAAATGTACATATGAGGACGCACACCGGCGCAAAGCCCTACAAATGCTCGGATTGCGACTCCGCTTTCGCTTCGTCTTCACACCTTTCTGCACACCACCTCCGTGCACACACAGATGCTAGACCTTACGCTTGCGACGTTTTCACAAAGCGCTTTAAAGAAACGAGAACTCTGAAGCTCCATGCTCGGATTCACACGGAAGAAAACCCATTAAGGTGCGATATCTGCGACAAACGATTTTGCCACTCACAACATCTGAAGGAGCAACTTCGCTTGCATACGGGCGAGAAGCCGCTTGAATGCACTCAGTGCGGGAAAACGTTTTTATTTAAAACCTAATTAGCTAAGCATATGCGAACCCACCCAGGCGAGAAGCGTTACAAATGTACGGATTGCGACTGCGCTTACGTTTATTTGGCCGACCTTACTAGGCATCAACGTAGTGAACACGCTGACGCTAGGCCCTACGCTTGCGACGTCTGTGAAAAGCGCTTTTATGATGCGGCGAGTCTCCGAATCCACACTCGGATTCACACTAATGAAAAGCCCTTCGAATGTGACATCTGCTCCAAACGGTTTCGCCGATCGCATCATTTGGAGAACCACTGTCGGTCGCATACGGGAGAGCAGCCGTATGGATGCGCTCTATGCGGAAAGGGCTTCCGGACGACGACGAATTTAGCCGTTCATGTTCGACTGCATACTGGTCAGAAGTCACATAAGTGTACTTACTGTAATAAGGCATTCTCGCAATCAGGCAACTTAAAAGTCCATGAGCGAACGCACACTGGCGAGAAGCCATACAAATGCACAACATGCGAAAAATCCTTCATAACGTCGTCAAATTTGTGGGCACACAAAAGACTGCACAGTCGTGAGAAGCCTTACAAATGCGCAACATGCGAGAAATCTTTCACGAAGTCGTCACATTTATTGTCACATAGTCGATTGCATACTGGCGAAAGGCCCTACAAGTGCGACACATGCGCCAAAGACTTTCGATGGAAAAAGCAGCTCAACACAGATGTAGTAAATCTGGCGCATAACACTGTTTGGTATCGGGACATACTACTTTTTGCTGTTGTTTGCACTCGGCCACAGCGTCGTAAGATAAAAGTCATCGGAAACTTGAATCGTCCTGCTTGTTCGCTTTTGTTTTGAGCACTTCTCGCGAGGAACTGCATGTGTCTTGCTTTTTTTCGTGGTATCACTGAGCAATATCACCGGCATGGTATTTGACATGCCATAGTTTGACCGACATTCTCATGGTTGTCTTTTCTCATTCTCACCGGGCATTCCCGATTTTATCCAGTAACACATCCTTGATTGTTACCCCCTACTGGCTTCCGTTTGCTATTGAGCCACTCGACATTGACAAAAGTTGCTCTCAATCTTTCGACAACGTAAGGGCAACAAGGCCATGACACTGGGATGATGTCTTTGTCCGATACCTACTGAGTGGTGTGGTCGAAGTGATCATCCACTTGGCTTGTTGGCTTCGTTGTGCATCATGGTAACGGCATTGGTGTTTTACACTACGCCCACATAGGATTGCGACCGCAAAGCCGCAATCCTATGTGGGCACCCGACCACATCAAATCAGCCACCGCAACAACAACGCATTGCGGCGGTCGCGGTCATTGCGGGCGCATTCCTATGTGGGCATCCATTGCGGCCGCAACTGCAGCCACACTTTGCGGCGCCGCAAAGATGCCGACTTAAGATTGCGGCTGCAATGGACGCAATAAGTGATTTTTTCCGAATTATTGGATATGCATAATGAAAGATGACGCTCTAAAGGACCGGGAACAAAATATAAACGTTATTAGAGCGTCAGGACGCTGCCGCTCTATATTAAGGTTAAAAAATTGGAATTTTGGAAAATGACTTCCATATTTGGAAATGGCTTGCCAAAGTTAGCGTCGTGGCAGAATTAGAAGGTGATCGGTGATAGTCGACTTTCCCGCATCCAAAGAGTCCCCCTTTGGCAAATTTAGATTGTGGCGGAATTGGCTCGTCGACTTCCCGGAAGAGCCAAAGTGTTCTCTGCTCGCACGGATGGCACGAACTAAATATTTTTGTGAATTCCTGTAGGGAACGGCTGTCAACTTAGACGGTAACTGACCCCTGCCCGCTTTGCACCCCGAAAATACGCCAGAGGACCATATGTGCTACCGGCCACAAATGGCAAGGGCATAATTTGCTTCAAGGATGCACGCATTGTGCCATGCTTCGGATGTTCACGTGCGTATTCACGGTATCAAGCAGTAGCGCAAATAAAAAAATAACCCTTTGATCCGGATCCAGGTGTGCGAGGGACCCGCGAACGGTAACGGAGACATTTCGAAGAAGAACTTAGCGGAATTGGAGCGGAACTTCCGGCGAACTCTACCAACCCTAAGCCATGTTAACAAAGGCTATGGTTGGAGTCATAAAAGACTCCTCGAAACAAACAAGACACTAGAAAGCACGAAGCACGAAGGACCTTTCAGTCTGACGATTCCGATGGCCATTTGAAGAACGAGTTGTTCTTGCATATATACTCTGACTGCTTCGGAAAGTTGCGTTTGTTGCTAATGACCCTTTTCCCGAGCAGAGAAATGCCGCATCCCACAGTGAACGGTGACCCTTCAAGCAAGCATTGTCTTGTCTGTTTTCTGTTCTTAGAGATGACGAGTCCTGCTGTGGTATGCTTAGTTCCACTTATAGAGATTAGGCCCACCAGCCCTAGAACTTAGCCCCACCGTTGACGCTCAGTTCTTTGGCTGATGGTTTTTGAGCGTTCCGATTTGACTTAGACTGAGAAACTAGAATAACATAGAATTGCACCCGCTTAGTCCTTCCAGCCAATGATTAAGTCTACGAGGTATGCATAACTTTGTATATAAGTCTACTTTCCAAAAAAACAAACAAAAATTTATGGCGACGAAATTGTGCCTGAGATGGGGCTGTCCTGGAGACGGAAATGTCTGGTAACCACTGTAACGTGCTGAAATGAGGATTTTCGGTGGCCAATAACGTTGGAAATGTAGACTGTGGGCTATGAGTCCAGCACTGCATTTTTATGGATGCCTAAGACTTGTTGGAGCTTTTAAATTAAAGTTGTTACGGAAAAGAATGTAAAAACATGTTGGGGAAGCACGACAGCAACCGGGGATCGCGGAAAACATAAGACGTCAATGCTCAGAAAACTGTGCGGACCGAACGACTTAGACGTTCGCTAATTGATTGATAAGAAGTGTTGGGTCGCCGATGGCTGTCTCTGATGTAGTTTCCCGCTGTTTTCCGTTTCCTCATATCTCTACTTGACTGCGGCGATATATTCAAAAACCGAAGACCACCTTCCTCATCGTCGGCAACGAGTTCTGCGAACGGTTCATCTATTACGGAATGCGAGGTAGGACCTTGGAGTGCGTACGAATACATATCTTTGCTGACGCTTTAGCGGTGCTCACGCTGTACTTCCTGAACATTTTGCGATTCACCGCCAACGCGTCCGTTGCCTATTCGAGTATTTTTGGTGTGCTAAACAATGCGACACCACTGCTCGGCTCCATTCTTGCCGACGGGTACATCGGAAGTTCAAGTGGGTCTCAATCAATAGAGACCTGATCGGACTCCTTTTCAATATCTCCTGTGCCCGTCTGCAGAACTGGAGCTTTTTCATTTGTTTACGAAAAATAACAATTAGAAATTTTTCACAGCGTGCTTCATTTTTAGGACGGCGACAAAATAAACGGAAAAAATAAAAGTCATTGTCAAACCTAGAGCGCCGGGGTGTTGAGCTTTTTACGTTTTTTTAACCGTCCACGTTTTTTACGGTCACATAGCGGTTCTGCGGTCCGCATGTGGTCGGAACAATCCAAATTGTAGAGAATAGACGTTCGGACTACATTCGCTTTTCAGAACCATATTTATCATGTCCATTTTGCACGCGACTGGGAACTGTATGCTCGCAGGCGCATCCGTTAAAAGCGCAGGGTCTTCGCTTCACCCATGGCTGGACTTTGCCGGTCTGTTCGTGGTCGCGGTCGGCGCGGGCGGCATAAAACCGTGTGTCGAGGCCTTTGGCGGCGACCAGTTCGAGCAACGCCAGGAGCGCATGCTCAGCATGTTTTTCTCCGTCTTCTACTTCTCCATCAACGCTGGCAGCATGTTTAGCGCTTTCGCCACACCAATTTTCCGGTGTGAGTTTTCTCGTTCTGCATGCTCGAACAACTTGAACTACCTTAGTCTTCCTGCGTAAACGATAACGTACCTAGAGGGAGATCGTAAACCGCCAAAAAATGGGAAACGACCGTATTTTTGCAGAGATATGCCACAAAATTTATTAAGAAAATGACTCTAACAGACAAACGGTTAGCATTGCCAAAGAATATTCCTGGTCGGATCATGCTTGGCAGTTAATCCGGCCCTAATGCCGGTCTTTAGCGCACCCCTGCCTCGGCCAGGGCAGCTGCTATCCGCTAGCCTTCGGGGTCCCTGCGGCGTTGATGATCCTTGCGACGGTGCTCTTCATCGCGGGAAGCTTCTGGTACAGGAAACCGCCGCCAAAGGACAACATTGTCGGCGAGGTCTTCCGACTGGGAGCCGTTCGTTGCAGCGAACGTTCTTACGTAGCGGTACAAATGAGCATAGAGAGCGATTTCGGACAAGATTAAAGCAAAGGAGCGCGCAAGGAATCACTGGCTGGAGTATTTTCTCGACACTCACGATTGCCAATGCGACGCTAAGTGCGTCGAGCTCCAGAAGAAGATTCGGAAGGAGGATGCCTGCCATAAGGTAAGGGTCACAAATGTATCGGAACTACGCTTTTCGACTGCCTGTGACTTTTCGAGTTCCCATACCTAAACGAATTCCGAAAAATGTGTCAAAAGAGAAAAATTTTCAAGCCGTCGGTAAAATAGTTCGCCGCTAGACAGCGGCACGGAACAAGAAAAAGTAATCTACGATTTCGTTTACTACAGCGGGTTATGCTTTTCCGCGAATTCTCGCCGTCCGTTCACTTCTCCGCCTCCTTGTCATGTTCCTACCGATGCCCGCCTACTGGTGTCTGTACGACGGACAAGGCGGTCTTGCGCTTCTGCAAGCTCTGCAAATGGACGGCAGAGTGTGGGCCAGTGGTGCCGACGCTTACGTTCTGCTCCCAGGTCAGATGTCAATCTTCAACTCCGTTTTGATTCTCGTTATGATCCATTTTTTCAGGTATCGAGAACCTGGCAGGTGAGCAACTTTAACCCTCTCAATTCAGGTAGTCGTCTATCCGCTAGCGTCGTGCTGCGTCAAAGTCACTCCGCTCCGGAAGATGGTCGGTGGCGGAGTGGTGTCTGCGAGGGCGCTAGTCGTCACCGCTATCGTTCAACTACAAGTCAACGTAAGTTGCTTCGACTGCCGGCTGAGAGGAAGGAAATGAACACGGTCCTCCTAGAGTTTTCGCCCCCGCACTTAAAGCCCTTACGTTTCTATGCCTACGCTTAATCGTACGTATCACCTGAAAAGGCAACAGGAATTTTGGATACTTATGGCTTGTTGCTGGGACGCAAATATACAGAACCAGGACCGAAAAAAGAGAACTGAAAGACGGAGACCGAAACTAAGGGTACTCAATGCGTAAGTGTACAGCGAGGTCACCACTTCAAGGTGTATATTGGCCGTCAGTGGCGATTCTGAATTCTGAGCTTGATTTTGAGATTCTGGATTCTGAATTCTGAAATGGAAATCCGATCAGAATCCATCCCTGACCGTGAGCAGGTTAGGCAAAGGATGCCCCCAAAAGCGTTACGTCCCGCCAAGAGAAGTGAGCATTCGGCTAATTTTGCCGCCATTTCAGAACCATTTTAGTCTCTTAGCAATCATAAGAATGTGAATGCCACAAGTGTTTTCGACATACCCGCCGGCAAGAACGTTTGGCGAATGGGCTACAACGGTACATGCGACAAAACGAACCTGCCCGAAACGCTTACGTACGAAACGGACAGTACAACGATCCACTACGTCTTGGTTATTTGGGCGCGTATCAGGGCTGGGGACTCTCCAAAAAAACCGAATCCGAATCCAAATTCGAAGCAACCTCTAAAATCAAAACCAAATCCGAATCCAAATCCGAAGCAAAACGACCGATTTTCCAAATCCAAATCCGATTTTTCGAAGCTTGCTTTAATTACGACCAAAACCACGGAGTCACCGTCCAAAACATGTGTTTAATCAGATTGACTTTGCTATAAAGAAACAGCAATCGCTGAAATGTGTTGTCGCTGAGGCTCTGGCGGTCATCAGAAAAGATGGCCGATGCTCCTGAGAAGACCCTCTCGGATTCCACGCTGCCCGGAGGTGCCGCTAAGTACTGCCGAGCCAGCGAGCGCAGTAC
>JNEY01000831.1:0-22005 GCA_020875895.1 Aphelenchus avenae
CCCTGGCGTACGCCCCGACCGATTGGGATGGCGATCGGCTCTTCGAACAGCTAAATATCGGTCGTGCATCTTCGTAGGAGTCTTCCAACCCATCGACGTAGTGCTGTTGAACGCCTTGCTTCCGGATCGCGTTAAGGACGGCGTTCATCCCGATGCTATCCAAAGCCTTTTCGTAATCAACGAAGACGAGATAGAGCTTGATATTCTTCACCCGAGCCTTTTCCGTACCCCTGTTTGTGATTCCTTCTACTTCAGCGGGATCTGTTTGGCCCTCAGGATTTCGTGAAGAATTTTGCTATCTTCTGCCACAGCGTAATACCGGCTGCTTTCAGCATTTCGGCTGTGATGCCATCTGGATCCGGCGCCTTCCCATTTTTCAACTTCTTCAGGGCTGCCTCGACTTCCGCTGCCGTTACGCCCGGTGGCGGCTCGTCAGCTTTAACGGCTACTGGCCCGGCTTTTGGCACATGTACCTTGCTCTCAAACAGCAACGCATAGTAGTCGCGGCAGGTGCCTTCGACTCTTCGTCGCTCAGTTTGTAGCTGGCCGTTTGCATCTCGCAGTGATCCTGTGACAAGCTGTGACTGGCCCATCTTCCGCTGCCACTTTTTGAGACTCTCTCGACCGGCTGCCGTTTCCATAAGGCGAGCGTTGCGGTACTGTTCGTAGTCGGCCACGAGGCGTATTCTGACTTCTCGGCTCAGGTTCCGGCATTCTTCGCGGACGTAGCCGCTCTGCTTTAGCATCTGAAGTCTTTTCATAAGCGTCTTCGTCTCGTCCGTGATGCGGGAGCCGCTCGTACTGGGCGTTTTGACTTTCGCAGCCTGTATGCACTCGAGCAGTGTCGCCTCGATCGACTCGTAGCGGGCGTTTATGCGCTTGTCGGAGTAGCTCGGCCATTCAGCTGCTCAGCAGCTCATCCGACACCGTAGACCGTATTTTTTTCGCCTGCCGTTTAGTATGCGGTCCGTCCTCAGCCGAGGCAGGTAAAGCGTCAGTGAGGCGCGTACAATCCTGTGATCGCTTCTGGCCTCGAACCTTGACAGTACTTCGACGTTTGTTACTGTTTGCATTTCGCCGCAGAGGATGTAGTCGACCTCGGAACGTGTGACCCCGTGTTGCTGGGCCTCTGCGAAGCTGGCCATGCGCTGCCCTGGTTCGTTTCTTGACTCGGCGGTGAACGGGCCGATGTATTTCTCGCCCGTTAACTGGCATCCGCTTCGAGCGTTGAAGTCGCCCATTACGATCGTACGGCATGCAGGGTCGCTAAGCTTCTCTTCTAGCTCCTGGTAGAACTGCTCGTGATCGTCCGCACAATAGCCGCTATGTGGTGCGTACACTTGTATGATCTACAGCGGCGCTCGTTGGCCAGGTGCGTTGAGTTTCAGAACCCCGACTCGACTCGATGTTAGGCCGATCGAGTGGATGCAGTGTGTGAGGCTCTTGTGGATGACGAATCCAACAACACCGATGGTGCTATCGTGTCGGCCCATCTCACATACGCCGACGTGCACTTCTGAGCCTTTTAGTTCGCCTTCTTTCCATTGAAGCTTCTGGGCCTTCTTCGCATGCGTTTCTGCTAGGCCGATGACGTGAAACTTGATCTTCTCCAGCGCCGCCATGATCTCGTTTAGTCGGTGTCCATTTGAGATGATCTGGTCGGTCCCGCCGGCTCCGCTGTGTCCAAGGTTGAACGTCGCGAAGCGTAGCTTAGTTGCGCGACACCGTTTCAATTTCAAAAGTGCCGGCTGTAATCGAATAAAATGTGGCCAAGATCTTGTCAAATTATGGCGAAAATCAACCGTTTTCTTTCGTTCTCGCGCACTATTTGAGCCGAGCTTTCTTGTTTTTAAAGAGAATCCAGTGTGTTTAAACATATTAGCCTCTTATCGCCAGTTTCTTGGCCTCTCGTTGTGGACGCTTTTGTCCAAGCTACAAACACGTGCCTGATGTGAATAGTAAATTTGCCTTAATGGTGCGCCTCTAATTCTTTGCACATCGTCGTAAACTGCGCTTCTGTTAGGACTGCGATTCTGGACTGGATTCCACCCCGAGAGGGGCCGGGGGGGATATCCCGTCACGAAGCTCCAAGTTTAGGAACGGTCCAAGCCTTTTCTCAAGGTGTCAGCAGGATGTCGTCATAAGGATACCTATGACGATTTTTGCGTTTGGTGATGGGCTTACGTAGCTCCTTAACGACCGTGGCAAATTCAAACTCTCGGTCTCGGTCTCGGTCGAGACCGAGACTCTCGGGGAGGGGCGGGGGAGGTCAGCCCGGTCAGCCCGGCCGCTAGTGGAAAATGACAGCACTGCAGGGGCGGACCTCTGGTGACCGCAACTCGGTCGTCGGTGACATGACGTGACGGTTTGCATGTTGGCAAACTCGTTCACGTAGATCCACGATCCGCGAGCAACTCGGACACGTCGCGACATCCTCGCACGCCTCGAACATCACATTGGTGATTTCGAAGCCCCCCCCCCCGCAGGGATACGTGAAGTGTTAGAGCTTGGAGCTGGTTGTCGTTTGTCGTCGTCGACAGTCGCCTATCGACCAATGCTCTAAATCTGTTGTTGAAAGGTAATCGTGATTACGTTTCCGCACCCGAGAAAGGAGATCTTCATTCTTTCTGAGCACTTAACGCGTTAACGTTTGTTAACTAGCATCTCAAGGCAAGCGCCTGCGCCAATTTTAGGACTCTTAAGGTGTAGGGGATTCCCCCCCCCCTGCATCAACGGTCGGTACGCAACTAGACGATAGCGAAGTTGGCTCCGTCTATGTTAGACCGTGAGAATCCGTGGTAAGCTTGATATTTACCTGACCGTGCCAGTATCCGCAGCACGTCTTCAGCGCTCATAGCTTCCGCTCAGAAGCTCGGTAGCAATGCGTCCATTCGCCTTCGCAAGACCTGATGGACGAATCTGCAATGGAATATGGCTGTTTTCGGAATGAGAAAATAGACGGTTTGGAACGTGAAAACGTCCGAAAGTCTGAATCGGATTATGTACGCCAGTTTTAACGTTATTTTAGCCATTTGGGCCGAGTTTTGACCCATTATAGGCCTAAAACGTTAAAGTTTGCTTGTGATAAATATATATCGAAGGTGTTTTTCCTGGGACATGACCTGCAACCGGAAATTCCCGCCTCTGCGAGCGAAATTCTGCTGGTACGCCCTACAGTCCATCTGGGAAATCTCCTGGATAACACACTAGATCCAGTCGTTACCTGACACTGTTTCTAATGTGCATTTATTCTGCGAAGCCTCGAAACGTCATTGACCGACTACGTCCCTAGCCACTGCAGTTCGGGCCTAAAAAAGCATATTTGCGTCACTTCAACAGGATGACGATGGGCGTACATTGTGCCAAATCAAACAAAGCTTGAAAATAAGGCGAAGTTTGGCGGATGAGGCGAACACTATGGATAACATTACATCTATGCCGTCACTTCGGTTGATACCGGGATATAGGCAATGCCAGTCATTCAATATCTGCATGAGCCTGGAGCCTGAAGCCTGGAGCATAGCGAACATGGAGCCTGAAACTTAAAAAAGGTCGACAAGAGGGGTCCAGCAGCACTGAAATCTGTTTCAGCACAGCACATAGCAGCACAGTCATACGGGCCAAAAACTGTACTTATGCAGCATCCGTCAGAAGGCAGAAAGCAGTTGCAAAAATGACGCTGCTTTTGCCAGGTTTAGAGCCACGAGTGATTGAAGGGTGCGAGCCTAGCTCTTGTTTTTCCTCCAAAATGCTCTGGGTGCCTGAGGCTCCACTAGGAATTCGAGCCACATCTCGCCAGCGCGTTGCTGCGAAGCATGTCCGGCGGCGGCACTTACGCTACCTCGTCATTAACGTTTGGCGACGGTTGCGGCGCTGCGGCGGCGTCTTCATTGCTGTGTTCCGGTAGCTGCAGTGCTGCAGAACCCTCTCCAATGTCATGTGTCGGCGTCGGCTGCTGTCCGCCGGCGACCAGACGCTGCGAACCAGTACTCTCGATTATCATGGCCTTACGCTCAGAAAGTCTGTCCCTACTTCGAGAAACCTCTGATGTGAAAAGTCGTGTTGCTGTCAAGGCCCTTTGTGGAACATGGCAGGGCAAGTTTTTTTTTTACCACGGCATGGCCCACGGCACGGGGGGAGGGGGTGTCACCATGGCACAGCTGCACGGCATGAAGGGGAGGGGGGATTTCTACCTCTCTACGCAGTAGCCGGTGCTCGTTTGCGCTCAAGGAGCGTGCAGAAAATATGTACAGCTTACATGGGGGAAGGGCTGGGTCATCCGTGACGTTTTGGGCATACCTCGTTGGATATAGGATATATACAAAGGTAAAACGTCGTCCGAATAGTCGTCTTTGAAGACGATCCGTCTATATGGAGGCGCCAGTGGAAGAGCCGAGCCACTCTCCTGGTTACGTGGTGCAGTAGCATCCGCTAGACTGACTTGAAGACGCAGGCGCTCCGCGAGCGAATTATCCTCAGCTCACATCAGAGTAGGTCCTATTCCGGTCTCTGGAGCGCGTGCGTGTTCCACTGGCGTGTGGCTTACGTCGTGGTCCCCTTCACTGCTAGGCTCGTCGAATAGTGGCAGCGCTTCGCATCTCTGAACCGTATGAGCTTTGCGCATCTAAAGGCAAACTCTTCACAGAGAATACGGCGCTACTTTATGCCGTCAAAGGCGCAGGAATGGGCATAGGCACCTTCGGCGGTCGACGGTATCCGAGGGCAAAGTGGAACAACGAAATTTTCTGTTTCCACAGTTCATTATTTTTACCGTTTTTGCCAAATATCGACGATTTTTTTGTTAACGATGCCGATAAGTCGTAGCAATTTTTAGGAAAATCATCCACGTTGCTATGAGCAGTTAGTGCCTGATGTCAAAGAAAGAAATTCGAGTTTCAGACTAGGTATGATGAAGTTTAGACGTCGCATTCAACGTCTTGTCGCAGTATGCAGCGTCCTGCTTACCGGATGTCGTTCGCGCAGATGCACGCCTTGATCCACAATGCTGCGTGTCAGCTTCTGCTCGCGAGCATTCGTCTGCTTCCGGCGACTGGTAGCCGACGGTACCGCGTCCATGCCATGGCCTAAAGTGCATCGATAGTAATGCGACATAATCCATCCAGGAACGCGCACTTTTTTCCCGAGCACTAGGGCCTTGTCCAGGACTTATACCCGAGTACCACAGCGCCAGGTCCAGGCCTAAGCTTGGCCTTTTTCCCGACATGCTAAGGGTAAAAGGCGGGCGTCACAGTATTTCGACTGGCAGACGTTAGGCGCCGTCTTTAAAAGATGTTCCTTCAACGTCTTGCAGACTAAAAATCAAAACAGGGTGAATTCATTGGCGTCCTTGTTCAGGTCCCAAACCACCACGACCAGGGCCAGGACCGGCCAATCCAGGTGCAGGTGCCGATTAAAATGTGCAGTATAGGCCACACACTGCAACCTTACATTCCATATCGGTGAGCGAGACCGTAGTCTGCAATCTTCACTTTTCCGATGCTGTCCAGAAGAAAGTTCTGCGGCTTGAGGTCATTGTGAAGGACGTTCTTTTCTCTGAAAGACGAAAGATAAGGCGATGTGCAAGTCCGCAACATGCATTCAAGAAGGTATAGTGATGTTTCGGCCAGCCTGACGAGGATTAACCCGTTATCGAAGACATGGATACGTAAAACACCAGATTCAAGCCTGAATGTACTTGTCTCTGGTCTGCCTACAGCCGATATCGACCCCTACGCTGAGCCAACGTATTCTCAAATTACTTGTCGAAAGTTGGGAAAATTAAAATGCTAGCGCAGTGACTACTTTCGGCTTAGTTTAAACGCACGTTGCATGCCCTACCTCTCTTTCCGGCAGTCATAGACGTACCGTACTCCGTACCAGTGATTTGACTTCGAAATAAAAGTTCGACTTCGACTTCGACTTTTGACATGGTAAATTATAAAGTTCGTCTTCGACTTCGACGTCGACGTCGAAGTCGAGGTCGAATATGAAGTCGAAGTAGGTGTCAGAAACTATTCGAAGAATTATTCTAATATTCGAAGAATTCGAAGAATTAGAAACTATTCTATTCGAAGAAATACGGTAATCGATCTCTAGCGCAGATATCGATGTCCCGCAGATGAACGGATGGCCTGACGCCTCGTAAATATCGTACCTCATACTTCGCTTACTAATCAGCAGCAGACTATACCAGCCAATGAGGCGACAGCTCATGACGCACACGTGCCCTACATATGTGAATTATTGAGCGTTATGGGAGTGCAGTGCGCAAGTGGCCTTTCAGGCACTCCTAACGCACTCGCAGGTCACAAAATCGACACTGCACGGCGTCCTCGCCAGCGTGGTCCTTGATAACATGCTACTTAAAACTTTATTTAAAATCAAAAGACAAAAAAAACGACGCTTGAAGAAAATAACGAAGGGATGTATAGGCTGGGTGAAAATGGAATAAAGGAAACCGAAAGAAGTTTTACTAAACCACCCTTCATATCTGCAGCGCCATAGGGGACAAGAACAACGTTCCTATCCAGCTTCCGTACATACGCAGTTGCAAAAATTACTCCTTTTTGCCAAACTTAAAGGTCAAAATGACTGAAGAGCGAAAGCTTGCCTTTGCCTTACCTCCATCAGCTCTGTTTACCTGAGGGTCCACTAGGAATTCGCGCCACATATTGCCATCGCGCTGTGATGGAGCAGGGTCTAGCGACGACTTCTCGGCGCCGGCTTCATTATTGTTTGGCGATGGCTCTTGAAGAAGGCGACATGTGCTCTAAATATACGAGTATACTAATATACTAATATACTAGCGCGTTTGGATGGGCGGTAAAAGGCCCTTCCGACAAGTGACCAGAAAGTGCCTTTGGTCCCCCCCCCCCTTTGGTATTTTTCTACAGGTAATATTTTGCCCTTCACAGCGAGTTTAATGCACTAATTTTGATACTCATTACACAAAGTAGCCTGCCACAGGCGCCACCATTGTGACTTTCAGGCTTGTTTGGCAAAAACTCGTTAAAGTTTTCGTGAAATTTGCATATTTTCGAGCACCACACAGGGCCCTACCGGGTCGTGCCGGGCCTACCCCAGGCCCGGCCCAGCCCGGGGCCCGCCTAGGTCTGCAAACTTGAGGCCCGGGCCCGGGACCGGCCCGGCCCGCGGGCCTACGGGCCGGTTGCACAGGGTTGGGCCCTTCAGGTACTTCTCGCGCAGTGGCAGGTGACAAACGCGACATTGCACAAAGTCCTCGCCAGTGTGGCCCTTGATGTGTCTGGAACGAAGCTTTTATGTAGTGTTCGCAAAACTCTTCCTGTTTCGATCTCCGTTCCGTTCCGTTATATCCGTTCCGGGCCGGGCCGTTCGCGGGAGCCATTTACGACCAATTCTTTTAAGTGAACCGACGCTAATAGCTTCAGAATCAACCCTCAGTTGTTGCTATAAGCATTTTCGTTCAACAATTTTCTTCAGAGCAAAGAAAACAAAAAATTGGACTAGATAAAGAAAACTTATGCGGGATAGACGCTGGCGAAGATGGAGTATGGAAGCCTAAAAAGTTCGATAAGAGGGGCTCCCTCAGCACTGATACATATGTCGTAGCAGTAGCGTCATATGGGACAAAAAAATGTATGTATGCAGCTTCCGTCCGAAGGCAGCAGGAATGCAAAAATGACGCTCCTTTTTGCCAGTTTTAAAGGCCAAAGTGTGTGAAAGTTTGTTTTTTCTCCAGAGAAAAAGGCCCTTGGTTTTTCCAGCTGCTCTGGCTACCTGAGGCTCCATTAGGAATTCGCGCCACATATCGCCAGCGCTTTGCGGCAGAGCAGGTTCTTGCGGCGGCTCCTCGGCGCCGCCTTCGTTATCGTTTGGCAATGGCTCTGCAGCAGTCGTCTTCATTGTAGTGTTGCGGCGGCTGCGGCGCTGCAGCACCATCTCCTTCGTCATGCTGCGGCGGCTCTCGTGCATCGGCGGCCTGACGCGGCGAACCAGCCTACAGCAAAACCAGCACTTTATCACGGCCTAGCAAGCATCCGTATCCGGTGCTCCGGAGCGTCCAGACATATTGTATAGCTGACAGGGAGGAGGGGGAGGGGTTGGGTCAGTCCGATATCGACTGACGCTGACAGGCGGAAAGCATTGCTGATGCCAGCATCAGCAAGCGTCGAAAGATGTGGTTTTGACCTGCCAGAGCAAATTTTCACTGTTATGATCTAAATTTTACCCAGAATTTTGTTGGTATCGCATAAGGGGGGCCTTATTTAATGAAACCGGGCTTTGTTGGGGAAGGAGAGAATTTTCGTACAGCTGACATGGGCGAGAGGTGTAACGAGGCGGAGAGGGAAAGTGCCCTGCGCCGTCAAATCAGGAACTGAGCCAAAAGCTTTGCTTAGACGGAACTGGTAGTCTCCATCCGTTTTACAGTTCGTGACGTTTATGTGTGTCTCGCTGGTAAAACGTCGTCCGAAGAATCGTCTTCGAAGACGATCCGCCTATATGGAGGTGGCACTTGAAGAGCCGAGCCACTTTGCTGGTTACGCGGAGCAGTCGAATCCGCCATTGGCAAACCGGCCCTTGGGTCAGGGGGGGGGTGTCCCCCAAAAAATTCGGAGGGGCCGAACAAGTAGCAAAGTGGGTCCTTTATGGTAGGTAAGGGGGAAGGGAGACTTTTTGGCGACCGGATCTTGGCCAACCCGAAGCTATTGGCCCCACCTAATTTCGGATGCACGTGACGCCACTGGCATCCGCTAAGCTGGCTTGAAGGCGCATGCGATCAGCGTGTGAGGCCTCCTCGGCTCACATAATTAGTTGGTCTAATTCCGGACTTCCTTCCATGTGCGTGTTCCACCGGCTTGTGACTTCCGGCGCAGTCCCCTTCCCTGCTGGGCTTGCCGAACAGTGGCAGCGCTTCGCGTCTCTAAAAACGTATGAGATTTGCCAACTAACCATTCTCTGCCCAGAGTATACGGCGCTATTCTATGCCGTCAAGGGCGAAGGACTGGGCATGGTCACCTTCGATTGTCTGAGTTATTCAAGGGCAAAGGGGACCAATGGCATTTTTTGTTTTTACAATCCGTGATTTCTACCAGGGCCGGGGATTCGGATTCGGAATCGGATTCGGAAAATCGGAAAATCGGTCGTTTTGCTTCGGATACGGATTCGGATTCGGTTTTCAAAATTTGGACAATTTTCCGAATCTTTTAACCCGCCGCTAGGCGCCGCCCAGAGCAAATTTTGACTATATTTCTCAAATTTTAACCTAGAAATTCGTTGGCGTCGCCTGCGGTGGGCTGTTTTTGAACTCAGTTTTGAACAAACTCCGACCAAAGTTGCCCATTTTTTTGCCTAAATTTTTGCCGAACTGCCGCATTTTTCCAGAATTCGCCGAATTTGTGCGCGGTCATGGGCGATTTCAAGTCAAAATTTTTCATTCGAAAGTTTCACGAAACGGCCAGAATACCGTCGGTGTCGCCTGCGTCGCGCTCAACTCGAATTACTTTGGTCGTTTCGGTGGGCCAATTTTTTCGTGTCTTTTCGGCAAATTTTCCGTCTTTCTGACAAAATTTTTCATATTTTAGGCCAAAGCTTTTATCCAAAACTTTATGGTGTAAATTATAATTAAACAAGGTTAATAACACCCCTTTTAGGCCTATAAAACGGTCCGCAAACCCATACGTATGAGATTCCTAGCATTTTTCATTCCTTTTTACATCTTCATTCATTTTCGTAGCATTCCTAGCAAATAGTCTTCCCAGGATCGAAGCCTAATTAAAATTTCATGCTTCGGATTCGGAAAATCGGTCGTTTTGCTTCGGCTTCGGATTCGGTTTTGATTTTTAACTTCGCTTCGGAATCGGATTCGGTTTTTTTTTGGAAAGTCCCCAGCCCTGATTTCTACCCTTTTGGCCACACCAATATTTTGTTAATTTTGTCGACAAGTTGTGGCATTTTTAACGACGCTTTGGCATCATTGTGATCAGTTAGTGCCCGAATTTAAAAAAGCGAGATTCGAGTTTCAGAATAACGGATGCACTTCGATTACTTGTAGGCACGATAAGGGTTTAAACATCGCAGGTTCCAAGGCTCATCGCAGTATGCTTGCACTTGCAGCGTACTGCTTACCGTATGCCGTCCGCGCACGCGCACGCCTTGATCGACGACGCTGCGTGTCAGCTTCTGCTCGCGAGCATTCATCTCCTCCTGACGCTTCCGCAGTTTCGCAGTCTCCTTCCGAGCGCCCAGGATAGCAACGGTGTCTACGAGGACCTTCTGTCCGCTCAGCTCTTCACGTCCATCGATGATGACCTTCTCCGCGGACGGTTTCATAATCGTCATCGACATAATGTTTTGAAACAACGCGCACTGCATGTGAAGTGGGTCGTTCAGCTGTTTTATCAGGTCGATGAAATGCAGCGAAACCCTGCCGATTCCTTTGAAATCGTTATTCTCGCGCATGAAATTGACGATCTTCAAAGGAGACGTCACCGTCTTCGCGATGTGGCCGTGAAAAGAGGTCAACTTAAAGAGAACCGTCGAGGATGTAGAAGAATTACCTAATCACGACGGTTTAATCGATGCTCGACGATGAAGATCGTGTCATGCGTGTTCACTCCTCAGTTGCACTCTTCTCATTCGGACAATACAGACATTTGGGCCGAAAAGGCCGCATTTGGGCCAATGAAAATTACATGTGTGGGCAATGGCCAGCTGTTATTCGTCAAAACGCTGTTTCCTGTGTTAAACCTCGCTACCTCCTGGACACATCTGGACTACTAGACTGATCGTACCGCTCTGTCAGCATCAATGGTTTGTGATCCCCTTACCAGTGACGGGACGACTAGCTGTAGGTGCTTGCGAATGAAGCAAGCGGCCGCGACATATCCCATTGCGAAAAGATCCGACTTCATTCTTGCAGCGCGTCGAATTCCGGGCCAGCTTGGTTGTTACCGAGTACACGCGGCTCATGATGACTGGTCGCTTCCGGTGATTGGTACACGATTTTAGTGTTGTCCATGTCAAGGCCTAAGGAGCATGGATCATAATGTGACGATGTGACCAGTCAGGGATGCACACTTTTCCCTAGTATCAAGGCCTTGACGAGGACCCAGAACCCACCACAGGGCCAGGTCCATAATTAACCTTAATCTTTTTCCTACATGCGAAGGGCAAAACTCTAAGCGTCTCTTTTCTGTAGGGGGGGGGGGGTCTATATCCCCCCCCCCCGATAAGCGTCGAGCCTGGAGCTCCAACATCATGACAAACAAAATAGGGCATGTTCAAAAATGACAGAAACCCGGTCTTGCTTCTACCGGCAGCGGGTCTTTTTTGCTGGGTTTTTAAGACCTTTAAAAAGAATTAAAAGCATTAGATTTCAAGGACAAAATTAGGGGGTAAACTCTTACGGGCGAAGGGGGGGGGGCTAGGGACATAGATGCGGACGACCGATCCCCGGCTTACGCATGACGCGCTTACCTTGGAATGTCTACAGAGCCTACTTACCGATATCGACCTCTACGTGAGCTTTTCGTTTACTACGGTGCTTTGACGTTCCACGTCAAGCTTTGTGGTTTCTGCTGACTGCCGGAACGGGCACTTATTCGTATAACTCCCGACCGGACCAGGTCCAAAACTCTCAGGACTAAAACTTGCGCAGCCATATGTGACAGTCATCGTTCACTTATCTTATGCCCTTTGACGTGCTGCAAGAAAGCAACTTAGTGGCGCACTCCGCTAGAGTGGCTTTGCTTAGAAGCTTCATCGCATAGGCCGGCTGAATCGGAGCTGGAGGCTCATGAACCGGCGCGTTTATAAATAGCGTATTTAACTAGCAGCATCATACAAATGTCAGGACCCCTTAGCAATCCTCTTGCCGATTCGGTACCCATCAAGGTTCCGCGCGTTGGCGGCCATGACGCCGTACGAACACGCTGCAGAGGGCCTAAACGTAGTCTGACAATATTCCAATGAATACGATATGATCATATGACACTATTCACTAATTGTACGGAAGAACCTGGGTTTTGAATCCCTTAAGAAAGTCGAAGAAACTCGTGCATGCTTAAACAGAGTTTGTGCAAAGATCGAAACAAACCATTGAGTCTCAAACCACAGTTCTTTTAATTTTGCGGTGATGTTAAACGCAGTGTAGAATCTCTTTGTCCGGAATTTAAAACCTACCTGTTGTTCAAGAACTTCGAACTTCAGGGCAAGTAGGAAGTACACGAGTTTTAAACGTAAATTTCATTCACGTCACAAGCTATGAATACCGTATTTCTCGAATAGAGCCCCACATTGAATAGAGCCCCACTAGCCGCTTCTCAGCCAGCCAGCTTGTGTGCCTTGACCTCCATGTTAAGGCTGTACTTGAACAGATAACGTGGTAAAACGACAATTTCCAAGCACAGCACGAATCAAGAAAACGAAAAATAAAATTTTAAAAAAGATGTATTAAATTTTAAGGTTTTCATAAATCGAGGCTTTGGAAAATAGAGCCCTAGGGGCTCTATTCAAAGAAATACGGTATGAAGCTTTTGCGCCCATTCAGTACATTCGTGTCGATACCCTAGCACCATTACAACAGAAAATCAGCAAGTGTAGCGACCTCAGATGCTTTAAGAACACGACCGTTTTTCGCAAACCTACTACTTCAAAAGGTAGCTAAAAACGCAAAGGGGGACGTGGGGTAACGCGGCGGATAACGAACGGCACCGCCTGTCCTCAAATCTGCTGGGTAAAGAGGTCCAATAACGAGCTTTGAATGCTTAGGTTAAAATAGGGAGCTGGCTGCACGCCTTAAGATGTCCCCAAAATGAACGAATGGTGACACTGCCTCTTAATTCACTTCGCGCCACATATCGTCAACGCTTGCGGAAGAACAGGGTGTTGCGGCGGCTCTTCGGCACTCTAGTCATTTCTTATCGCAGCGCTGCGCCTCGACAGCACCATCTCGATCGTCGTATCATCATCGGCTTGACGCGGCACAGTTGCAATTGCCTGTCGCTGTAACAAAGATTACCCAGTGCGTTTACGCCTTTATTAGATGCCAAAGCATGTTTTAAAATTTGTAGTAAAAAAGAGGGGTATGGGCTCCATGACACCACTTCTCAAGCAGTACCAGCGAATTCGCAACCAAGACTAAAGGAGAACCTGGTCAGCAAAAACATCGCACCAAGAATCGATTTGGACGTCGGGCACCAAGGACGTAGCTAGGGGGACCACCCCCTCCCCCCCCCCCCGCGCCCACGAAATCGCTCTGGCGGGCACTTTTAGGTAAAAAAAAACCAGGCTATACTTGAGAGCAGGCGATCCGCGAGCGAGTTTCTCTCGGCATAAATGTAGCTCCAATTCCGGACTTTTGAGCACGTGCGTGTTCCACCGGCCTATCTCTTACGGCGCGGTTCTCTTCATTGCTAGGCTCATCGAATAGTGGCTGCGGTTCGTTTCTCTGAAATGAACGCAATTCGCTTCCAATAAAAAAGCAGAAATTTTAGCAGTCTATATGTTGGGCTAAGGAATGATGCTATGTAAACCGGTGACCCTCAGAATCCGCACCAAATTAGGGTAAGTATGTACGTTTCGGTATTTTGGGCCCATTTTAAAAATTAACTTAATGTTTATATTTTTCTTCTTGAAATGTTCCCCCTTACCATCGTTTTCGGGCCGTACTTGTGTGGGGGGCGGCCCACGCAACGGGCCTTCAAGTCGAGGCCCGGCCCGGCCCGCGGGCAAAATTAGACAAGAATAATCCCCTTGGTCCCCCCCCCCCTTTGGCACTTTCCATGGGCTAAAGTGTTGCCTTTTATTATGAGTTTAAAATACGACATTCCAGTATTTTCACCTAAAGTAGGTTGCCGCAGGCACCGTCAGAGCGAATTTTGGACTAATTTACCAAAAATGTATAGAAAATTTGCTAAAAATATGGCACTTTCTGTGCCCTGAACCGGGCCTAAACGGGCCGGGCCGGGCCTACCCCAGGCCCGGCCCGGCCCGGGGCCGGCTGGTTCTGCCGGAATCGAGGCCCGATTGCCCACGGTTGGCACCGGGTGGGCCGTAGAGGACACTAGCTCCAAGGTCAAAGGGAAATAGTGCAAATTTATTTGTCTCAAAATCCATGATTGTTCCTTTTTTGCCGAAAAGCAACGACTTTTTTTTAAACAGGATTTCTTCAGACAGAGACCCAGGGGCTCTCTTTTTCGAAGCCCTAATTTTGCAAAAATTTGAATTTTAAATGCTCATTTTTTTTTGTTTTACGTTCGTAAACCTGTGACCCCTTTGCGGGTTGTCTAACTCGCCTAATTGCCTAGACTTACGACGGGAGGACTCTATGCCCCTGATTCCGACGGATACTACCGTTACCTGGAGTACAGCAGGCTCTTAAACCGCTTGATGGGTCCACCTAAGCGACCTAAGGCGTTAGCACGCCTACGGTACTTCTACAGGAACCTCAAGGGTCCTACTGTAGCGGCAGTGACGTTCAAGTATTGAATCGGTATTGATTCGGCACTTTGCTTTAAAATCGTGCTCTAATGGCTTCTAAAGCCCTTCTTATGCTTCTCCGAGACCTTAAAGCTGCAAGCTGAGCCTCTCCGGGCTTCTAGAGCGATAAATAAGCGCTACCATTACCCTACCGTACCCTACAGTAGGCTACCGTAACCGTCTGGCCCAAACTCGTAGACTCCCGAACCCTTGTCGGTTGCTACCGTAGACCTACCGTAATCTACGCGTAACCTGTCTGGCCTAAAGCTACCGTAATCCCGTCCTACCGGACTTGTCCCTATTCCCTAGCATACTGCTACGGGAAAGGTAGAAACACAAAGAAAACGCCACAGTGGACGAAAGACAGTGTGTTTACCCCGGTGGCTGTAGTACCCACCAGGCACACGGAATAAGCCTAAGCTCACCAGCGTCGTGCCGCGACAGCAGAAGGTTAAAGAACAGATGGAAAAACGAGCCAAAGCTAGACAAAACTAAAGTTTATTGGTCTTCCAGACAATATTTTACACACCCTGGGTTCCGAAACGATCGGACGAGATGCCACTCCTGGACGAGATCTCTCCGTCTCCGGTCTGCTGGTTTTGGACGCCCAAATCGAGGAGTGTCGCTAGTACGATTTGCTGCGCGCTGCGGGTCCGCCCGGTGACGAGACGGCGGGAGATGCGTGTGCACTCTTGGCGCCCTGGTGCTTCTCTGCGCTCTCCGCGAAATTGGTATTCTGTTGACCAGTTTCGCTGTATTCATCCAAAACGGATCTAAACGAGTAATTAATGTTTGCCAAATGTTTCTCTGGGTCTAGACTTATCAAAGAGACCAGATTGTAGGGCCTTATCCTCAGACAGCTTATACGGCGGCTACAATGGCCGCCGGTTCAATTTCCCAATAATGGAGGTGACTGGTTCGATTCCCCGCTGGACAATTCAATTTTTTACTTACCAACCAGGGTTAAAATAACAGCACAATATCCCTAGCACTTTCGAGCTAATCGCTAAAGGAAGTTCCTGACTGCTTATTCCTTTACCGAATACAGATCTACCGAGATCTTCCACAAACCTCCGCTCCTTTTTCATGTAACTACTCGTCATTATCTAGTAGAGTATGGCCATAGGTCGGAGGTCCGCAGCGATCCTGATGGCCATTCGGAAATTTGGTGGTGGGCCCCATTCGAGGGGCGGCTCTATTCGAGATCTGGCTATGTTCGAAGAAATACGGTATGTATCTTCTGCTCACGCAGCACTTCGCGTCCGTGGATGACGATCTCCTCCTCGGCCAGCACGAGGATAGCCATCTGCAGAATGGTTTGGAATGACGCACACCCTCGCACAGCGACACCTTGCCGTTCCCTTTGAAGTCGTCATATTCGCGCATTGCTTTAATGATCTTCCAAGGCGACGTCACGGCCTACGCGATGTGGCCCTGATCTAGATGGTGACCGACGGTCAAGGAATACCGAGTATGCTCTCCCATCAATTCCAATCTGGGACAGCACAGATATTATGGCCGTAGTTGCTGCATTCAGGAGGAAAAAAGTTTCATTTAAGCCACTTGTTTTGACAAGAGCCAACGCGTAATCTAGTGTTCAACCGCGCCAGCTCTTCGACACTGCTGTGCTACCGGGCTGACTGTACCGCTCTGAGAAAGTCATGGGCTTGTGAACCCCTTGCCAATGACGGAACGGCTAATTGCACATGCATGCAAACGAGAAACAAGCGACAGTTAGAAATCCGGCTTCTCTCCGGCCGGGCGGCGAATTTCCGGGCCAGACTGGTTCTCACCGACTGCACGCTATTCAGGACGGGTCACTCTCGATGACCGGTAGCCGAGTGTACCGCGTCCCTGCCATGTCCTACGGTGCTCGAATCGTAATGTGAAGATGTGCCACTCAGGCACACGTTTTTTTTTTTTTGTAAAGCAAGACCTTGACGAGAACCTAGAACCATGGTCGTATTTAGCGGCGGGGAGAGCGGTGCACCCCTCCCTCTCTATCGGCAACCGTCGGCCACCGATAGAGTAAAGGCCTCTATGGCGAAGAATTTTTTTAAAAATAGTTTGTAAATTTTTAAAGTAAAATGGCAGTTTGTTTGTGGTAAAGATCTTCTACTCAATTTGTTTGAGGGACGTAAACCGCAACCGGAAATTCCCGCGTTGCGGACCGAAGCTACCGGTATGCCCTACCACTTGGGAATTCCACTGAATACCAGGCAAGATCCTTGTAGTTACCTGAGCGTCTTTCTGATATGCGTGTCTTCTGCGATGCCACGAAACCTTGTTGAACGACCACGTCCATCGCCACCGCATTTTTCGGACCTAAGAGACATTTTTGTCTCCCGTTAACACGGATGATGTCGGAAGTACCATGTGGAAAATCGCGCAAAGCATGAGAACAAAGCGTGAAGTTCGGCGAACGACGAGGCAATTACTCCGAATAAAATTTACATCTGTACCGTCGCTTCTATTGATACTGGGATATAGGCAAGGTCAATCGTAGAACGATGAAAGATTCCTTACATTTATGTAGGGATAATGACTGCACACGTTCAAGATGTTAGGAAAATAAAAACAACGATTCCACGCCTCATAATCCGCTTTATTTTGCTTAATAATTCCACCTATAGCAGCCAATGAGGCGACAGATCAGTTGAAATACACACATGCCCTAAGAATTATTGAGCATTGGGATGGGCAGTGCGCACGTGGCCCTTAAGATATTTCTCGCGCACTCGCAAGTCACAAAATTGACACTGCACAGCGTCCTCGCCAGTGTGGCCCTTGATATGACGAATGACGGTCCAGCGGTGTCCGTATTCGTATCCTCCGGGCACGGTGCAGAGCGGGTGAGCACAGCGGAAAACGCCTCGCTGAAACGGAGATCTTAATTGCATTGAAACCGAAGGCTTCAGCGTGGACTAGAAATTGTTGGTAGACGGCATTTTACTTCAAAGATTTCTTCTAAAGCCAAGACAAACATTTAAAAAGCGGTTTTAAAGGTCAAAGTGAGTGAAGGGCAAGAGCTTTTCCACCATCTGTTCTGGTTACCTGAGGCTCCACTAGAAACTCGCGCCACATCTCGACGGCGCCTTGCGGTGGAGCAGCATCTTGCGGCGGCTCCTCGGCGCCGCCTTCGTTATCGTTTGGCAACAGCTGCGCCTCGGCAGCACCAGCTCCAGCGTCGTCTTGCCGCGGCTGCGGCGCTGCAGCACCATGTCCTTCGGCATATGGCGGCGGCTGCCGTCCACCTGCGGCCTGACGCGGCGAACCAGCCTAAAGCAAAGCCAGTATACTGGGTTACCACAGCCTGACGCTAGCCATAGACATCCCTTACGTGCCATGCTTCGACAAACTCCATAGCCAATGTCTATTTGGACTTAGACAGCGTCCAGAAAACATGTATAGCTGACATGTGAGAAGGGCGGGGCAGCCCGATGCTGACGAATACAGGCGGGGAGGGGGGTCAGGGCATTGCTGACGTCGCATAAATGGAAATGGTAAGCCTCTAGCGTTTTTTTCATTTCGCGATGTCTGCGCGTACCTCATCCGTAAAAATGTCGTCCGAAGAATCGTCTTCGAAGACGATCCGCCTATATGGAGGTGGCACTTGAAGAGCCGAGCCGCTCTGCTGGTTACGTGGAGCAGTCGCATCCGCTAGGCTTGCTTGAAGACGCAGGCGATCCGCGAGTGAGTTTTCCTCGGCTCGCATCAGTGTAGCTCCAATGCCGGACTCTTGAGCACGTGCGTGTTCCACCGGCGTGTGGCTTCCGGCACGGTCCCCTTCACTGCTAGGCTCGTTGAACAATGGCAGCGCTTCGCACCTCTGAAACGTATAGGATTTGTGCAACAAAAGGTATACTATTCGCAGAGAATACGGGATATTCTGGTAGGAGTGGGCGTGGGTGCCTGCTTCAGTGGTAAAATGCATCCGACGTAAAGGGGACCAACCAATTTTTTTATTTATACAGTTCATAATTCTTTACCTTTTTTACCAAGTGACAAAATTTTTTTTGTCAATTAGGCCGACTGGTCGTAGCAATTTTTAAGACAACATTTCACATGGCTTCTGATCATTCAGTGCTCGAAGAAAAAGAGTTTCAAGTTCAGTACAAAGAATGTACGTCGATTACCTTAAGGCACAATGTGGTTCAAACATTGATGTTGCTTTGCAGCGTTCTGCTTACCGGATGCCGTTCGCGCAGGTAGACGCCTTGATCCAAGACGCTGCGTGTCAGTATCTGCTCGCGAGCGTTGATCTCCTCCTGACGCTTCCGCTGTTTCGCACTCTCCTTCCGAGAGCCCAGGATGGCAACGGTGTCTACCAGGATCTTCTGTCCGCGCAGCTCTTCGCGTCCATCGATGATGACCTTCTCCTCGACCAGCTCCATAACAGGCATCGCCAGAATGGTTCGGAAGGACGCACACTGCATGTCGAGCGGCGTCAGCAGCTGCTTCAGCAGGTCGACGAAGTGCAGCGAAGCCCTGCCAATCTCTTTGAAGTCGTCATCCTCGCGCATGTCTTTAATGATCTTTGAAGAGGACGTCGCACTCTTCGCGATTTGGCCCTGAAAATGGGCAAACTTAACGGAAACCGTCAAGAATATAGAACTAGGTATCAATCACGACGGTCTAAAGGTCCCCTCCGCCCGCAGACCAAATACGGCCGTGGCGTTTTAACGTTGTCCGTTTTCATTCGGGGAATACAGACATTTGAGCCGAGAAAGGCCACATTTGGGCCAATGGAAACCACATGTGGGCAAGGGACAACGCTTAAATTGTCAGAATGCTGTTTTAAGTGCTAAGCCTCGTGAACTCTTGTGCACAGTTAGGCTACTGGGCTGACTACCGCTATGGCAGTCTTGTGATCCCCTTACCAATGACGGAACGACTAGTTGAAGGTGCTTGCGAACGAAGCATGCAGCGGCTACGCATCCCGCGGCGAAAAGGTCCGGCTTCTCTCCGGCCGGGCGTCGAATTTCCGGGCCTGGCAGGTTCTCACCGGCTGCGCGCTGTTCGTGAAGACGGATTGCTTCCGGCGACTGGTAGCCGACGGTACCGCGTCCGTGCCATGGCCTAAGGTGCATCGATCGTAATGCGACAAAAGCCATCCAGGAATGTTCACTTTTCCCCGGGCACTAGGGCCTTTACCAGGACTCATACCCTAGGACCACAGCGCCAGATCCAGGCCTAACTTTTGCCTTTTTCCCGGCACGCGAAGGGCAAAAAACTGGACGTCTCTGTATTTCGACTGACAGACGTTAGGCGCCGACTTAGAAGGTGGTCCTCCAATAGCAGAAATACCACTTATTTTGCCGGCCAAAAGTCAAAACATGGTAAATGTGTTAGCGTCCTTGTCCAAGGCTTAGACCACCAGGACCAGGGCCAGGACCTGCCCATCCCAGGTGCAGGTGTCCATTGAAATGTGCATGGCACACGGCACATTACAAACTTACTGTCCGTACCGTTGAGAGAGACCGAAATCAGCAATCTTCACCTCTCCGCTGCTTCCGAGAAGAACATTTTGCGGCTTCAAATCGTTGTGAAGGACCTTCTTTTCTCTGAACAACGAAGGATAAAGCGCCTTGGAAGTTCCCAAGATGCATTCATAGAGGCACTAGCGATTTACGAAAAGACTTCTGAAGAAGTTACCGGTGCAGATATCGAAGACCGACGACGATCTCTCGTAGGATATAGACGACCGCATGCTCGGGCAGGACGAAGTGGTTGATGATGTCGTGCATGGAACACGGCATCCTTTCCATTGTGATCGCCTTCCGGTCAACGTCGTAGCTGACAATGGAGATGACATTCTAAATGTGTCTATGAGGGAATTTTTTCTCATGCACTAAGATGCCTTATGTTTGACGCAAAGCTGTGTAGCTTATGATAACTACTATCAAGGTTGCACCCGAATTCAGATTCAGGTTTAGCTTGAGCCCATACTTAGGTAGGTATTTCAGGTAAGAGACGTTTTTCGCAATTTTGACAAAATGTTTGCTTAGACTCACTTGGCCGCGCCTGCGGAGGCGTCCGAATAAATAATTTGTACTGCACCGTTTGGCAACATGGCATTGATAGAACTAGTAAATTTTGGCTTACAAAAAATTTCAGGTTTCTGTTTTCAGGCGATTTTCCGGTTCAGGTTTCACCTTCGAAAAGGCAGTTCAGGTTGTATCAAGCTTCTCAGAAACCCCTTCAGGTGCAACCTTAACTGCCAAAGGACACTTATCTGATGGCCTTTCACGTGCTGCAAGAGGAGAAGTTCGTGGCGAAACTCCGCTGGATCGGCTTTGGTGAGCAGCTTCGTTGCATAGACCGGCTGAATCGGAGCAGGAGCTGGGACGAACTCGTGCACGGGAGCATTTCTAAATCGCATATTTAACTAGCGGCATCACACGAATGTCCGTACCCTTTAGCTATCCTCTCACCAATGCGGTACCCGTCGAGGTTCGGCGCGTTGGCGGCCATCACGCCGAATGAACACGCTGCAGAGGGCCTAAAGTCAGGTTGTCAAAAGCCCGATGGACAATACATAATCAGATGGCTCGACTGTATGACTGTACGGAAGAACATCGACTTTTGTAGCGCTAAAGTAGGTCGACAAGGCTCGTGCGTGTGCGTAAACTGAGAAAACAACTGGACCACGAATACTTACCATGATTTTCCTAATTCAGGTAAGCAGAAAATTCGTGAGTATTACACAGTAACTTCCACTAATTCCGAATTTCAGACAAGAACTATGTTTGTTCGTTGCATTTTACTTCAAAGGTTAGCTAAATAACTTGTGTTTTACAAGTTGATTCTTGGCTCGCTACACACGCCAGCTATTCATCGGTAACTACAAGCTATAACGAAAATTATTAGCATCGAAAAGATCAGCTAGAACGGCCTAAAAACGTTATAAAAGGTTGCGAAAAAGGTGCTCTAACGGTCACGTAGAGCACGCACATCGGCGAGACACTGACCGAAGCGAAGCCTCTCGACCCGGGCGCTAGCAGCGGTGAACTGACGGGAGGTGTCTCGTTGTTTTCCCCATACCTCGTCTGAAGAAAACAAGACGCGACCAAATTCGTGGCGGATCGCTTTCGACCGACCCGTTTAAAAGCGAAGACGATAGCATGGCGTTATTACGTCGCGATAACGCTTCGTATAAAGCGTCACCTTGCTCAAAAATAATAAGAGACGCTGGAAGAATAGCGCACAGAGTGTGCTTCAATAATCATGCCGAATTATTGTTGTCAACTGCATATTGTCAGCACTTTTAGTGCCATGTTTAAAATGATATGCCAGCGCTGCCTGCGCTCTAATCTTCCTACTGATAAGCAGAAAAGTTGCAATCGGCGGGCATCACTGATACACAAAGTCACACAAGGAAAAGCAGAGGGATTTAGCGCTGGGCTTTTCCGGATGCTGACAACGTAGCAACTGAGAATCATTGTTGTGCGCTGTACCGGTACTTACTTTCGCTCTCCTTGATACCTTACCTGGTGATGACTTCTTGTCTTCTAAAGCCTAAGCTTCCCTAGACCGTTTGCGTAA